>CABHPQ010159950.1:0-12013 GCA_902168405.1 Peromyscus aztecus
AGCTTTTCTTACTCTCAGTGGCTTTTTATGTCACCTAGCTCAGAGGTCACATGGATTAGCAGCACATTCCCAGCTAGCTTGGTTCTAGATAAGACTTCTTACCTATGGCTCTGGTGCTAATGTTTGTTCAAGTTGCTTTTCAAAAATTTAAAGATACCTCAAACTGGTGGAATCTGCCCACCCTTCACGTGAGTCTCTGTAAGTGTCTGAAGGATGACCTTTTTTGACGTCAGAGGGCCTCAAACCCCACCCTCCGGTCACGCCAACACTGCCATTTTCTGAAGAGCCCTGAGGTTTGATTACACATGTGCAGGCCACTGATTACTTCACTTTGTCTTGCCCCCAGCCATCTTTCCACACACCTCAGACCACCCAGCTTCCTTACCCTCTAATTCCTCCAAACCCTAGCCTAAGAAAGGCAGGTTTGAGGTTTGAAGAACCTGTTTCCTCACATTTAGCCACTTCTGTTTTGTTGTTGTTGTTTTAAATGTGTGTTTTTGTTGTTTTTAATTATGTGCGTGCCTGTGTCTCTGTGTGGGTACGTGCATGTGAGCAAAGGTGCCCAAGGAGACCAGAGATATCAGAACACTCTGGAGCTGGACTTACAGGTGACTGTGAGCCTCCTGACATGGATGCCAGAACCGAACTCTGGTCCTTTGGAAGAACGGTATGCTCCTCAGTTGCTGAGCTACCTCTCAAGGCCCTGTTGTTTGGAGATAGAGTCTCACTGTGTAGCCCTGGCTGCCTGGAACTCACAGTCTTCTTGCCTCAACATGTAGAGTGCTGTAACGATAGTCTCTCTCTCTCTCTCTCTCTCTCTCTCTCTCTCTCTCTCTCTCTCTCTCTCTCTCTCTCCTTCCTTCCTCCCTCCCTCATTCCCTTCTTTCTTTTTTACATTTATTACTTAATTAATATGAGACAGGGTCTCATGTAGACCAGGCTAGCCTTGAGCGGCTAATCCCCCTGCCTCTGCCTCTCCAGTGCTGGGATTATGGAAATGTGCTGCTGAGCCAGGCTCCTGGCTCCCTCTTTCTGGTTTGCAAAGCTCATTGCTTCAGGTACTGCCATCCTGTCAAACAGGCCTGATTTAATAACGTTTCCCTGAGCCACCCCTCCCCCCCCCCCGACCCCCCCCCCCCCCCCTCCGCGCCCCCCCCGATCTGAGCCACCCCCATCTGAGTCACCCCCGATCTGAGCCACCCCGATCTGAGCCACCCCCCCATCTGAGCCATCCCCATCTGAGCCACCCCCCCATCTGAGCCACCCCCCATCTGAGCCACCCCGATCTGAGCCACCTCCATCTGAGCCACCCCCGATCTGAGCCGCCCTCGATCTGAGCCGCCCCGGATCTGAAGCAGAGTCTGTAGAAGTCAGCTTCCTGGAACGTAGCAAGATGGGAGGATAGGGGATGGAAGACACCTACCAGTGTGCTTCCGGTTTCCACGGAAGTCTGAGTTTTCTTCAGGAAGGCTTCCCCATGGATTGTACCCGTGGATACTCGCTCTGCTTGGGCCAAATTGTTCATGCTGGAGTCAAGCACATCAGTCCTCAGGCTCACAGCTCAAAATTCAAGTCTCTTTAATTTTTTTTTTTCTTTTTTGGTTTTTCGAGACAGGATTTCTCTGTGTAGTTTTGGTGCCTGTCCTGGATCTCGCTCTGTAGACCAGGCTGGCCTCGAACTCACAGAGATACACCTGGCTCTGCCTCCCAAGTGCTGGGATTAAAGACGTGAACCACCACCACCACCACCACCCAGCATCTTTAATCTTAATACATGGGGGAACATGTTTTTCCTTTTTGATGTCTCTAAGTTTTATGAATCCTGGCCTCTCCAAGTACTGGTCATTCTTGTGTGTGTGCGTGCAAACCCGTGTGATGATGTGATATGTGTTTGTATATGTGAGCATGAGCATGTATGTGTACTATGGCATGTGTGTAGAAGTCAGAAAACAACCTTGGATGTCAGCCTCTGCTTTCCACCTTGTTTGAAGGGTCTTGCTTGTTCTCTCTTCTTTGTTCTATGTTGCATGCGGGCTAACTGGCTGCTCAGGGGCTAGTTGGCTGCATGGGGGCTAACTAGCCCAACCTTGTAGGGAATGCCTCCGTCTCCGCCCCCATCTCTCCTGTAGGAGTACTGCGATTACAGAATGTCGCTATAGCATCCAGCTTCACGGGGGCTTGGGGGACTCAAATTCAGGTCCTCACACTTACACAGCAATTGCCTTATCCACTAAGCCACCCTCCCAGCCCCAGCAGTCGCTACTGTTATTCAGGGATGGAGGCACCATCTTTGGAACCCACATCTGACTCCTACCACCAGCCCCCAAGCCCTAGTATGTACCGCCCCAGTGAGATGCTCTAGTCACAATATCCTACTGGGCTGAACTCCCACAAACATACATCTGCTCTGGTAGCATGGGGTCTTGAGCCAGCCCTACAGCAACAGTTGCAACTCCAGGAAATCCTGTCTCTGAGGCTGAGACCAAGAGAGGAGGGAGCAGGGACCCAATTCAGCCCAAAGAAACCACCTCTTCTATTTCACCTCTTCCTGAAAAGACTCCAGTTTCTTAATAAATCACATGTCCTTCAAACTGGACTAAATGGCAGTTGCCAGCTGGGGGACACATAAGGAAGTCCGCCGGTTCCCTGACACCCACCTCCTGTGTGTCTTTTTCACTGGCTGCTTTTAGCAATTCCCGTTTCTGCTATCAGCACCCTGGTTTCCTTTGGGAAACAGCCCTGCCCCCACTCTCAGCTCAAGAGGTTCCTGTGTAGTGGACACCGCTCTGTCAGCTCCAGCACTGGAAATAACCCAGTCATGAGACTCAGTCTGGGTGTTTTCCTCAGAACTATCGGAAAGACACACTTTCCAGGAAGACTGATGACATTAAGACGGAACTCTTGGGAGACATCTTGTGAGCACGTGAGAAGAATGGTAACTCAAAAAGGAACCAACCCAGAAAAGGCAGACGAGCGAGTGAGGTGCGAGCAGAGTCTTGGTGACTAGATGTATGCACATGGATCTAGCCATTCTCTAAGCCAACCTCCTCCTGGGTCTCACACTGATGTAAGGGAACAAGCCTACCCTCCTCCCTTATGCCTCTGGGTTTTGTTTGATGCGCTTAACCCGTTAAAGATAAGCTTAAAAAAAAGATAAGCTTCCATGATTTGCAGTCAAAGGGATCCTAATTAGGGGCTAGGATGTGGCTCAGTTGGTAGAGGGCTTGCCTGGCTAGAATTCATGAGACCATGTGTTCAGCCCCTAGCGCTACATAGAACCAGCATTGGGGAAGTAGAGGCAGGAGGATTAAAAGTCCAAGGTCATCCTCAGCTACATAGTAAATCTGAGGCCATCCTGGGCTACATGAAACCCTGTAACAACAACAATAACAGAATCCCAATTAGTACACCTTCTGCAAAATCCATTCTTACTCAGACCAGAAGGGGGACCTCATGGTTGCACCTTCTCTAGGTCTAAGGTAATACTGCAAGACCATCTGTATTTGAAGGGCACTTCACAAGGGGAGAAGAGGAGGGTACATATTTGGTTCTATATTTAGGATCATGATTGAAAACCAGACTCAGCTGAGAATTGAATTTCCAGGTGGGCATGGTGGCTTAAGCCTATGACCCCAGCACTTGGAAAGTGGAGGCAGGAGGATCGGGCTTTCTATCAAAATTCTTGGGCAAGATGCCCCTGTGAAAGAATCTAGATTCTATCCCTGACACTGGGTGTATGGGGGAACTGTTTTCCACAAACAAAAATCCCTCAAGCTGCCTAGTTATGCCTTCCTTCAAGGCTTGGTAGAAGTTGTTATATATGAGCATATTTATTTGATTTTTAAATCATTGAACATGGCAAGGATGTGAAGTGATACTATAAAAATTATTTATGTACCCAAAGGGGAAAAAAACCTGTCAACTTGAAGCTATCTGTCTTTTAGCTTTATTGAGGTGTAACTGAGAAATAGAAATTATATATTGTCAAGGCATGCACTCTAACTTGTTTTCTATCGCTGTGATAAAACACTGACCAAAACCAAGTTGTGAGGGGAAGGGTTTATTTCAGCTTATAGTCTATAATCCATCATGAAGGGAAGTCAGGGCAGGAACTCAAGGCAGGAACCTAGAGGCAGGAGCTGAAGCAGAGGCCATAGAGGGGTGCTGCTTACTGGCTTGCTTCCTATGGCTCTCTCAGCTCCTTTTTTATACAACCCGACTACCCAAGGGTGGCACTGCCCACAATGGGCTGGGACCTCCCACATCAATCATTCATTAAGAAAATGCTCCATAGGCTTGTCTACAAGACAATTTGATAAGGACATTTCCTTAATTGAAGTTCCTCCTTTCTAGATGACCCTAGCTTGTATCAAATTGACAAAATACAAAAACAAAAAACCTAACCAGCACTGGGTGGTGGTGGTGCATGCCTTTAATCTCAGCACTCGGGAGGCAGAGCCAGGCGGATCTCTGTGAGTTCGAGACCAGCCTGGGCTACAGAGTGAGTTCCAAGAAAGGCTTTAAAGCTACACAGAGAAACCCTGTCTCAAAAAAACAAAAAACAAAACAACAAAACAAACAAACAAAAAAAACCCAAAAACAAAACAAAAATAAAAAACTAACCAGCATAGCATACAATGTGAGGTTTTTATATATGTGTGCGTTGTAAAATGTTTACTATAGTCAAGCCAATTGGCTTATCTACCACCTACTTAGTTACTTAAATTCTTTCTAAAACAAACAAAAATTCTTGCCTTGCATTGTATTTCTAGACAATAAAACAGATAACTAACTGGCAAATCATACTCTTCACTGGAGACTGCCAATTCTCAAATTCTTTTCTCTTTTAGATTTACTTTTATTTTTTTATGTGTGTGAGTGTTTTGCCTGTGTGAGTGTGTGTGCACCACGTGTGAGTCTAGTACCCTTGGAGACCAGAAGAGGGTGTAAGGTCCCCAGCAACTGGTGTTACAATGGGTTGGGAGCCGCCACGTAGGTACTGGGAACCAAACCCAGGTCCTCTACAGAAGAAAACAGCAAGTCCTCGTAACGGCTAAGCCATCTCTCTAGTCCTGCCCCATGCCCTTTTTTCCAGACAGAGTCTCACTCTATTGTCCAGGCTGGCCTGATAATGTTTTATGTAGGCGAGATTGATCTTGAACTTGTAGCAATCTTCCTCAGCTTCCTCAGGGCTGGTCTTACAGGCCTGAGCCACCATGCCTAACTCCAGAGTTCCCACTGAATGATTTTTCTGATTATATTGGTCAGTTTATTCTGTTAGGTAACTTGTTCCCTCAACCTTACTGATATAGTGGGCCACCCGCTTCCTTGTCCCAGCCCAGCCTCGGCTTTCATAGGGCCTCTACTAACTCAGACTCCTCTCTACTCCCTCTCTTTTGAGGTGTTTGTTTTTGTTTTGTTTTGAGACAGTCCTGACTGTGTAAACTTGGTTGGTCTCAAACTCACTATGTAGGCCAGGTTGACCTCAAACTTGAAATTGTTCTTCTGCCTTTGCTTCCTGGGTGCTAGAGTTACAGGCATGCATCACTATGCCCAGCTAATGCTTAAGTGTTCCAAGTAACTGAACACCTGCATTTAACTTTAAACAATGCCTGATCTTAGGGCTAGTGTGTGAAGTGTTTGCCTTGCATGTATGAAGGCCTGGGTTTGATCCTCAGAACCCATCTAAAAGTGAAAAAGAGAACCAACTCCACAAAGTTGTCCTCTGAGCACTACATAAATGATGTGTATGAGAGAGAAAAAGCAAAGAAAGCTAGTCATTGTGTTGCATGCCTGTCATCCCAGCACTTGAGAAGTAGAGGTGAGAGGATCTGGAGTTCAAAGCCAGCCTTGGCTACAGAGTGAGTCCAAGGCATCTTGTCCCTGGATACCAATTTTTAAAAAGCAAATGATTGAACAAATGAAAGAAATCAGTTGCTCCAGTAAATGCAAGGAGAGTGCACGAAGATGAATTCATTCATTGATTAGTTGCATGGAGCTTGGGTGCAAGAAGGAATTAACAGAGAGAAATGAACAGGCTGGCTGAGGTTTGATGGATAAGAAGATTCAGAACCTTGTTTCCTGCTCTAGTCTCTTCCCTTGCTTTATTTTCTTCTTTCTTTCTTTTCCTATGTGTAGCCAAGGTTTTGTTTTTCAACCCAAGGTTGTCTTCCATTCCCTAGGCTGGAACTCCCAACTCAAGCAGCCATCCTTTGCCTCAGCCTCCTGAGAAGCTAAGACTACAGGCATGCACCACCATACTTCAACTTAATAATTTTTTATATGATGGGTATGGAAAACACTTGAGGTTAAAGATTCCTCTTACATAATTGAGATTTTATTTTAGGCAATCTGAATGCCAGGCATGTGCTTACAGTGACTGGGTGACCCAGGACAGATAGGACACCTCAACTTAGCACCTTGGCTTAGGAAGTGGAACTGAGGGACACAGCTAGCATTGGGTTTGTCTGGCCCAGAGCCCATACCTCATCTGAGCTGCTCCATTCTGGGTGGGCAGAAAATGCTTTCTTCTTTGAGAGTAAGTAGATGTTGCCTGTTTGGTAAGAAAATCTCCCTCTTTTCCCCAAAGTATTTATCTTCTCAAGCATCTTTCTAAATTGCCTAAGTTCCACCAATAGAATCATGCTTTTCACACACAGTTGAAAAACCGGTGAGCTGGGGAATTCCATCTTCTTGTTCAGATTGCCTCGCATTTGAAGCAAGCACATTTCCTGGTATCATGCAATAGAAGTCACAGAAGATATGCCTATGAAGTTCCAAGTAGCTAGATTAATCCGCTATCAGGCTATTGGCTCTGTGAAATAAGAATTACAGTAGAAGACTTTTAAAATACTTTCTTATTTTTCAATCATGTGTCTATTCGTGTATCTGTGTGTGGATTTGTGCATGAGAGTACAGTTTCCATAGATGCTGGAAGAGGGCGTTGGATCCTGCAGAAACAGAGGTACAGGAGTTAAGTAAGTCCTGGAGCAGGAGTTAGGGACAGTTGTGACTTGCCTGACAAGGATGCTGGGGCTCAAACTCTGGTCCTCTGGAAAAGTAGTACACATTCTTAATGGCTGAGCCGTCTCTCTAGCCTCTCCCCGCCTTTAGAGAGGTTTAGATTTAGATTTTTGGCTCTTGCACCAGGCCAAAAGTCAGATTGTATATTTTCAAGACTGTTACAATCTGTGGTTTCCTGAATTAGATTCCCAATTAGTCTCAAATACTCATAATTGTTTTTTCAGTAATGGGGACCACATTCAGGGATGTGTATGCAAATGCTAGGCATGTGCCCTACCACTATACCACCAAGCACTCATTTTCTTTGTTTTTGAGTAGGTTGACAAAAACAAAACCTACCAGATACACATCTTTAAAGCCAGCACTTGGGCTGGGTGGTGGTAAAGCATGCCTTTAGTCCCAGAGGCAGAGGAGGTGAATCTCTGTGAGTTCAAGCCTAGATTGGTCTACAGAGTGAGTTCCAGGACAGCCAGGGCTGTTACATAAAGAAACCCTGTCTTGAAAAAGCAAAAACAAAAACAAAAACAAAAACATTTGGGAAGCAGAGGCAGGCAGTTCTCCGTGAGTTCAAGGCCAGCCTGTTCTACATAGCAAATTCCAGGCCAGCCAAACAAAACAAAAGCTCTGAGTAGAGTGCAGTGCCTGTGATCCCGGGAGGCAGGAGGCTAGAGTTAGTGAGCATGAGCTACATAAGAAGAATCTGTCTCAAGAAAACAAAATAATACAAAAAGCTTTTTCTTTTTCAAGACAGAGTTTCTCTGTGTAGTTTTGGAGCCTGTCCTGGATCTTGCTCTGTAGACCAGGCTGGCCTCAAACTCACAGAAATACGCCTGGCTCTGCCTCCCAAGTGCTGGGATTAAAGGTGAGCACCACCACTGCCCGGCACAAAAAGTTTTAAAAAGTGGGATTGTATTAAAAGTCAAACAAAACTAGTTATCTGATCTGAGATGTAAGATAGCAGCCAAACTTACCAGTAGGCTAGTAGCAAGTGATGTCTCTCCTATTGTAACCCTAAACAAAAGAAGCAACTTAAAATAACCAGGATGTTATCTAGCCAGTTCTTTTTCTACTTTGTTTCCTGTACCCACTTCAGGAGGAAAGTAATTTTGAAATGATCAGTTTGCTTTGTGTATTTTGTTTCTGCTTTCCTCAAACCTTTCGTCTCTATGACACTAGGCTCCGGGCTGGGGCTGTAGCACAGTGAAGCTGTAGCTCACTTGCCTCGCACTTAGTTCAGCACGACTGAAAAACCAGACAGATGAGAAAGCTAACCTCTTCTGTTTGACTCCTTGGAACACATGCTGTAGTGTATGGCCTGGTTCTAGAATAAAAAATACAACCAGTTAACCTCTGTAAAATTTCTTGTTTACATTCATTCCTTATTGTGTGTATGTGTGTGGGTCTGTGCAGGACACACATGAAGTGGTCAGAAGACAACCTGTGGTCGTCAGGTCTCTCCTTCCACCTTCTTGTCAACTTCAGTTGTTAGCCTTGGTGGCAAGTGTCCTTACCCACTGCATCATTTTCCCATTTTATCCTTTGATAGCTCCTTACAGCAACTTTACATGTCAACCGAGCTCCTTGTCCTGAAGGGAACTGGCTGGGCACTGGCTGAGTAAACCATGACAGAAGGCATGAACAGGAAATACAAAACTTTTTTCTTGGTTTTGTTTTTGAAACAGGTTTCATGCAGCTCAGTATGGTCTGGAACTTTCTACATAGTTAAGGATTACTTTGAACTCCTGAACCTTCAGACTTTATCTCCTAAGTACACCAGGCCTGGACTGAGATCTTTTTAAAAATGTGTGTGTGTGTGTGTGTGTGTGTGTGTGTGTGTGTGTGTGTGTGTGAAAGAGAGAGAGAGAGAGAGAGAGGCAGACACACAGAGAAACACAGAGAGAGGCAGACAGGCAGAGAAATAGAGATGTATGGTTGCAGATACATAAGAGCCGAGGTGAGGGGCTGGAGAGATGTTTCAGTGATTAAGAGCACTGACTGCTCTTCCAGATGGACCTGGGTTCAATTCCCAGCACCCACATGGCAGTTCACAACTGTCTGTAACTCCAATTCCACAGGATCTGACACATAGACATACATGAAGGCAAAACACCAATGCACACAAAATAAAAATAAATAAATTATTTTTTAAAAAAATGCCCCATGGTGGCTGTGTAGAAGTCAGAGAACAATTTTGTGTAATTGATTCTCTCCTTTAATAGCCTGTCTTAATTACTTTTCTATTGCTGTGACAAAACACAATGATGAGGGCAAAAGTTTTCTTACAAAAGAAAACATTTAACTTAGGACTCATGGTCCAGAGGGTTAGAGTCTGTGATCATCATGTCAGGAAATGTGACCGCAGGCAGGAAGGCATGGTGCAGGAGCAGTAACTGAGAACTCACACCTTGAGACAATAACTACAAACCAGCAGCAGGAGAGAGAGAGAGAGAGAGAGAGAGAGAGAGAGCGCGAGAGAGCTAACCTGGAATGGCCTGAGCTTTTCTTCAAAGCTCACCCCCAGTGACACACCTCCTCCAGCAAGGCCACACCTCCTAATCCTTCCCAAACAGTTCCACCAACTGGGGACCAAGCATTCAAATATATGGGACTGGAGAGATGGCTCATCAGTTAAGAGCACTTGTTCTTGCAGAGGACCTAAGTTTGATTCCAGCACCAACATGGCAAAATTACAACCATCTGTAATGGGATCCGATGCCCTCTTCTGGTTTTCAGTTATATTTCAGACAATGTGCCCATATACATAAAATACATAAACAAATAAATCTTAAAGAAAAAAGCACAAATAGATGAGCACTGTCACACCAGCCCTCCTCCACTTCAGGGCTCAGAGTACGAGTGCTCAGGCTCACATGACCTCTGAAATCTAAGTTCACAATCTTATTATTATCATTTTTAGTTTGAGACAAAGTCTCACTATGTAGACTTGCTGGCATGGAACAAGCTAAGCAGGCTAAGCTGGCCTTGAGTCTGTGGAGCTTCTCTTGCCTGGTCCTCCCAAGCGAAGGGATCACCCAGCGAGCGCTGCCACAGCCTGCTGCTCATTTACAGTCTTGGGCGGTAACATTTTCTTCCCCCAAGACAAGGTTTCTCTGTGTAGTCCTGGCTGTCCCGGAACTCACTCTGTAGACCAGGTTGGCCTTGAACTCAGATCTGCCTGCCTCTGTCCCACAAGGGCTGGGATCAAAGGTGGGCACCACCCCTTCCCACCTGGCTCTGAGTCTTCATCCTATTGTTGAGTCTGGTCACCACTCTCAAAGGCATTCATACCACTAAGTTCTCCCCAGGTACCCAGGGACTATGTTTTTGTTCCTTTTGTCCTTCTTCTGTTAGATTTCTTTATTCTACTTCATGTGTTTTGCCTGCCTGTATGTGTATGTGTTGATTCAGCATTCCGTTGGGTGGTAGAGAGGCAGCCCTTGTCAGGTCCTTAGTACTCTGTTCTGTTCTCCAGGGTCCTGTTTACACTTGATAATCTCAAGTGACTGCCAAAGCAGAGATGGCCTCCTCCAAGGTGACTTGTGTCTCTAGAACAAAGGACGAGAAACTGTCCACCCCTGTTGTAGTTGACCTCCTCAAAGTCAGTTCTTCAGAAAAGAAGGGCTTCCACAACTATTGAGGGGCTTTACCTGGTGCCAACTTGCCTCAGAACGGTCTCAGGGACCTCTCTGTGAGACAGGGAAAGGGGGACTGAGAGAGTGTCCTTAGACATGAGCACCCCCCACATATATACCTCAGCCTCCTAAGACCTTACCAAGGCCCTTTGCCTGCAGTGAGCAGGAGACTTTGTGGAACATTGCCCTTGATAGAAAGATTTGGGTGCTAGTAAAATATGTTTAAAAGATAACCAAAACAAACCTCCAAACAGACCAGGACATCTGTAATCTAAGGGCTGGCTTCAGGCCAGCATGGACTTCAGAAGAATAAGACTCTGTCTCAAACAAAGCAAAAAGGGCCAGCTAGATGGCTCAGTGAGTGAAGGTGCCTGATGCCAAGCCTGAGAACCTGAGTTCAAGTTCTTTTCTTTCCTTTTAATATATTTTTAGTTCATGTGTATGGGTGTCCTTGCGTGTATGTCTGTGCACCATGTGCATGCTGTGCCCTCGGAGGCCAGAAGAGGGCGTCTTATCCCCAGGACTGGAATTATAGATTGTTGGAAGCCACCTTGTGGGTGCTGGGAGTTGAACCCAGGTCCTCTGGGAGAGCCACCAGTGCTCTTAACTGCTAGGCTGTTTCTCCAGCCTCCTGAGTTCAATTTCTACAGCTGCCATGGTAGAATGAGAGAACCAGCTTCCTCAAGTCGTCCTCTGACCCCTATACTCACACCATGGCACTCATACCGTTGCACCCCAGCCCACAATAAAGATAATAATAACGTATTGAGGCTAAACACAATGAAAAACTGCTTCCCACCCACTAGGATGACTTTTTTCCCCCCTCTAGAGTGCAATAACAAATATTGCCAAGAATGTTGAGAAATTAGTGCACCATTTGTGGGAAATGGAAACTAGTACAGCCACCCTGCAAAGAGTTCAATATCTCCTCAGAAAGCTGAATATAGTCCACATTGTCGGACAGTTTCATTTCTGGGGATAAAACCAAAAGAACTGGGGATTCAAAAGGACACAGACACCATTTGTAGCACCATTATTCAATAGTTGAAATGTGTAAATAGCTCCACCAGACATCAGTGGATGAGTGGATAAACCAAGTAATGTACAGCCGAAGAGCGGAGGACTTCCTGAACTTTAAGGATGCATGAGGGGGCTGAGAAGATGGCTCAGCAGGTGAAGGCGTCTGCCGCCAAGTCTGACAATCTGAGTTCAATCCTTGGAATTCACATGATGGAAGCAGAGAATCAACTTCTACAAGTTGTTCTCTGACCTCCACACATATGCAGCACACACACACACACACACACACACGTACACACACACACACACACACACACACACGCACACGCACACGCACA
>CABHPQ010159951.1:0-82273 GCA_902168405.1 Peromyscus aztecus
GCCCTGTGTGAATAAGAACTCTTGGAAAGAAGCTGTACTCACAGAGATGGATTCATTAGAACTTCAATGAGGGGTTGGAATGTTGCGGGTCCAGAGCCTAATTACCTTTCGTCCCCTGATAGTTGTTCCTTGCCTACCTCTGTGTCAGAACTGATATCCTGTGGCTAATGATAAAAAATATTTCGGAATCTATTAACTTAGCAGTCCACTAGTTTCCATTAACCCAAAAGCTAAGGATGTCAAAATACAGCACCTGAAGCCTGCGGAAGAGATTCTCTATTCTTGCTGTAACCACCTCACTGATGTTTCCTCTGATATATTTTAAAATTGCCTTCATTTATGACTTTCTGTGCTCTGTTACTATAAAACTTCATGGAACTGCTTCCATGTTGGACATGGAACCTGGGGTAACTGAGCTCTCTGTTTCCTGGGCCATGGTCACTCAAGTTTGGCTCCAGAATAAGCTACCTTTTATTCCCTTTGAGACAAGAGCTGTGTTTCTGTGTTGACACTTGAAATACTGCTTAGCTGCCACCAGGAAAAACAGAAACACTGTTTTCTAGCTGACCAGTGGTGAGACACAGGCAAGGACTTTTAAGTTTCGGTATCAGTGGTTTCTATACATGTTACATAGGATCCACATAGTTTATTCTAAAAGAGGTGATTATCCAAAAGATGACTATTTCAAAAGTCACAAATACTCTCTAAAATGAGCAAGATTGTTTAATGCAAATCTGTTAAATGCTAATTTATGATTTTATGGGAAAGCTTTCTCTGTTGTTCGACATCAGATCCTCGGAGCCGGTGGTCGGGAGGCAGCTGGAGCTGGGCACTGGGCTGGCCTGTGCTGGCTTCCTTTGCAGACATTTGGATCACAGGAAACAGCGGGGACTCCCAGTCAGTGGTGGGGTGCACTGTTTTCTCTTCCAGCTCTGCCTTTTGGAATGGGACTCTAGAGCCTTCCTTCCTTTCTCAGACTAGCTTGGCCAAGCTCCGTGATTGTGACTCTTTATGTGACTGTTTATGGAGTTCACTGTCCAAAGAGATTAATTAAAAAGTGTAGACTTCACATCTCCCACACTGGGAAAGCGTTTTGCATTCATCGAATGCTCCCCTTAGCACTTACCCAGGTCTCTCTCTCTCTTCTCAAGTCTGAGTTGAGGCTGGGCCACTCATGGGGAGGGGGAGGGGAACAGTGGGTTGAGTAGTTTCTGTTTCCACCCTAGGCAGTGGACCAGGGCTTTCTCAGCACCATCCACTAACCCTGCCTGAGTAGGCATGTGGGTGACACTGGCAGCCATAGGAGCACAGGGATTTCTTGGCAGGCCTGGGTGAGGACTCCATTATTACTTTGTAACTGTGAAGAGAACTTTGTGTCCAGTGTGGTGGCATATCCCTTTAATTCCAATATTAGGAAGGCAGGGGCAAGTGGATCTCTGAGTTCAAGGTCAGTGTGGTCTACATAGCTAGTTCCAGACCCGTCTGGGCCACAAAATGAGAGACCTTGGGGATGGGGAGAGAGTTTTATGCTGTGAACTGCATGTGGTCCAGGCGGGCAGAGAAATTACCAGTTATGGAAAGTAAAACTGCCCTGTGGTTTGCAAACACTGACTATGTGTTTTAAATATTGGATCCCATGAAGATGTTAGTAGTTGAAAATAAAGTGAGCCATGCTTTTTTCACAGTTTCCACCCAGCGGCTTAACAGGGCTGATTCCTACTTGGGCGGCAAGGTTTTATCTTTCCCGTTAGGAGAAGCCAGCCCCTGCCCTGGACTCTGGACTTCCCCTCTGTGTTTCTTGACCTTGGCTGGATGTTTGGAAGGATCACAGCTTTGCCCATAGCTAGCAGTCTGTGATGGGAGTCCTGGACCCATCTCGTGGTCTGCATTCCCTTGTGTCACTGGCCCCCTCCCCGCCCTTTTGAGAACCAGCAGCACCCATGACCTGCTTCCAACCCACAGAGTTTGGTGGGGGTGTTGGAAGTGGCTTCCACAACTGTCAGAATGTGTGAGAGGCCTCTTGATAGATGCTCTAAGATTTTCTTGTGGACTTGGTGACAGTGGCCATGAGGAGAACCAATGGCAGAGACCTGTGGCCAGCCCCTGGGACCCAAGTGTTGTGGAATATTCCTTTACATTGTGTGGAGATATGTCACTGTAATTGGTTTAATAAAAAAGCGAAACAGCTAATAGAGAGTGATGTGGAATAATCCTTTACATTGTGTGGAAATATGTCACTGTAATTGATTTAATAAAAAAGTGAAACAGCCAATAGCAAGGCAGGATTTTCAAGGCAGACAGAATGCTGGGAAGAAGAAAGTAGAGTTGCCAGCCAGACAGAGAGGAAGCAGGATGCGGGGTACAGAGTAAAGGTAACCAAGTTACATAAAAGAACGTAGATTACAAGATATGGGTTAACTGAAGTTATAAGAACTAGTTAGGAACAAGCCTACACTATGGGCCGAGCTTTCATAATTAATAATATGTCTCCATGAGGTTATTTGGGAGCTGGCTGGCTGGAGGTACAGAGAAAGACTAGCTACACCCGAGGAAAGATTCTAGGAAGTGAAATTGGCTTCAGCCAATAGGGGATAGATTTGGAAGCTCTTGGTGAGGAAGTAGGGACCTGAGTGCCCTACCTTGGAAGGCTATTCCTCTGACAGTCTGAAGAATGCCTGTGCCACGCTGACTCCAACAAGACCTGAGTGGGGAACTGGCCATGCTGAGACCAGGCTCCTGACCAACCAGAAGGTAGATGCTGCTTCAGGCTGCCAAGTGTGGTGACTGTTTGGCCTGAAAAGCCAGCACACCTCCCAGAGTGAGGCCTAATACAGGCAGGGGACAGTGGACCTTGCAGCCAGACTGAGGCATCGCTGAGCAGGCTCCTTGTCCATCCACTAGACTATGGGGCTAGCTCAGTGCCAAGTGGACGGGCCTCTGGGTCCCAGCTTCAAGGCTTGGCTCACAGAGAGCTCTCTTCCCATGGTCCTGTTCATCATCATGCAGTGGAGCCGCTGAGGCCCTCAGGCACAGGGAGTGGTGGGGCCACCGAAAGCTCCTAGTACCCAGCTGGTATCAGTTTGTCTCAGATATCCCCGGAATCTATTGGGCAGCATGGTGAGGTGAGTGCCGGGAAAATATCTCTGCAGGAAAGTAGGGCATTCATAGGGTTCTTCAGCTGTGCCTCACTCTTCCGGGTTAGCCTGATCCTCTGACTGTGCGGGCGAGGCCTAACCTTCCTCACAGGTCATCTTCTACCTCCAAGCTGTTTTCCCAGGAGGCCCGTTAGTAGGCTATGGTGACTTGAGGCTATGGAACTGTGGAACTAGATGCTTGGCTCTTGCTGAAGAGTCTTGTGATAAGCACTGGGTGACATTTATTTTTTCCTTGCACAGAGGGAAAAATGGAGAGCCAGAGTCCCTGCATGGCAGCTCACTTTCCTGTCTTTCCTCACATCCACCTTGGGCTGACCTCTGAGGATATCACCGAGGGTGGGTTTGAAGGCTTTTCTCGCTGTGGATGCAAATGCCAGCATCAGGGTTTCTGCACGCCACTCTAGTGGTTGGTGCTGACCAAGCAGACGACTCACAAGCATTACTTTGGATATTGTAGAAAGAAGAAATGGGAGTGGGCCCGGGCTCTTGGCCCGGACAGAGATGGAGGTGCCGGGAGCTGGGACTGAGTTGTAATCTCTTGGCACTCTGGGGACACAGGGACAGGGTCGGTGTGCAAACACTAGTCTGTGTGATGAGGGCCAGCAAGACACAGGAACCAGTGTTTGTCTAAGGCCCTTTGTTGTTCAATCACCAATAAAGACTCGGAGTCAGATATTGAGATGGAAACCTGACAGCTCAAAGAAGTGGCGAGGAGCAACCAGCTGACCTTCTCTCCACACTTCCCAGACCAAAAAGGAACGATAAAAAGCCCTAGAATCTCCAAGTCCCTCCCTACTCCTTTCTGTGCCACTCTAGCCGTAGCCTAGGTCCTCCGTATTCTCTATTGCTAATTCTTGTCAACTAGTTGCGGGCTCCTCCCCCTGATTCAAGGTTAACTTTATTAACACAGTCTCAGGGTGTCACAGCATGATCAAATATCCTGCAACAGCCCTTGCCCTTGCTTAGCAGCTAGTGGGGGTCATGCAGGCCTGGTAGAGCTGGATGAACCCATAAGTGTTTGCCAAGTGTCCATGTCACAGTGAACTTCATTTAGGTCACCATCACTACACTCTCCCCCATGACAGTGGCTCCCATTCTGTTTGGATTTTGGGGACATGAGTTTCCATATTCTGGTGGACATTGTACCTGGCTCCTGACCCCCAGGAAGGGTGGCTCACACTCTATATGCAGCACCCCTGTTTGCATCCACTGCTCTTTAGAAAGTGATGATATCCGTGGTGCGGTCATGTGGGCACCTTGCTCACTGGCAGTGTAGGGACATGTCCCTGCAGTCTTGTCCATTATCCTCAAACTCCTAGTGATGGAGAAAAGTCACACTAGAAATCCACCTCCCCAAACATTTCAAAGCAAGGCGCCTTCAACCTTCAACTGACTCCTCACTGGTGGTGACTGCAGTAGAGAGAGACACATGGGTCTCATTGGTTCTCCTCAGTGTGGGATGCACACAGACTGGGCGAGGTGAATGAAGTCGAGAGCCGTCCTCCAAACCAGTGTCCAGAAGGGACAGTGCAGAGTACCTTTCTCAGGAAGAATGGCTCCTTACTGCTGACCAAACCCCATGAGTGGAGACTTGGGCTGTGGTGGAAGTGAGGCATGGACATCCTGGTGGGGAGGCTGACCTGGGATGTAAGTGTCCTGAGAGAGTGACGGGACTAATAGTGAGTGTTCTAGTGTTATGGAGGTGAAGTCTGGGCATCCTGGCAGAGTGGCAGGGGTGAATCTGTCCCTTTTAGAGCTATATATCTGAGCAGATCCATCATCCCTGTGTTCCTAGGATTATCCCTTCCAAGAGTGGGAACCACTGCCAGGGAGGCTTCCCTTGTGACAGCTTTAGATGGGTGGTGTCCCATTACTATCTATTTCAGTCGTCAGCCATGAAGATGAGCTGCAGCTCTGTGGACAATTTAGGAGGTACGTTCTTCACCTGGGGAGCTACCAAGAGGAGTCTTTCTGGGCATCCATAAAAACCAGACCCACAATTTCAGGTGTGCTGTTAAGCAGGCACTGGAGCTTCTCTCAAAGGCTGATGTCCATGTCTCTCCAGAGAAGGGAAGCTGCAGTGGGCAGCCGTTGGTGTCCTCCACACCCCCCCCCCCACAAAAGGCACCAGATCCAGTTCTCCTGTTCTCAAGCAGCCAGAAGGTCGCTGAGGGTTGATGCTGCCTCCTGAGCTGGGGCTATGCATTTCTGGGATGAGGATGCTCCAAGAGAAGGAAGGAAGCTGGTAGGTTCAGGGTCTTCAAAGTCAAAAAAAGCTGGGATCTGGAAAGACCAAGGCACCTGGAGGGCATAGGCAGGACACTGGAGAGGAAATAGCCAAGCACAGGAGGATGGCAGGGCCTCTAAAGGATGCCTTCATGTCTTCAGCGGAGTACTGATCAATGCACACACATCAGAAAACCACCCAGACCGGAGAACACTGCAACAGAGGGAGGGACTCTCCTCACATGGTAGTTTCCATCCTCACCCTCCAGAATGGATCCCTTCATGCTGCACAGGGCATCAGGTGTGCATTAGCAGGTTTGTACCTCAGGGTTTGGCAAATCAGCTTAAGGCAGAATGCTGCTGTTGCTGCCTGGCAAAGCTTGAAATCAAGAACCAAAAGGACAAAATTGCTTCCAAGCAGCCGAACTTCTCTCTATAGACAACTAGGTTATCTGTAAGAACACAGGCACACACTGACCCAGGAAATAAAAGCACACTGTCTCGTATGCGGTAAGGATTGCTATCCATGTACAGAAACAGGAAAAATGGCCCTACATGATGAAAACATCAACCAAGCCTGTCTCAGAAGTGACACATGGTATAATTGGCAGACATAGACATTAAAATAGTCATTATAACTCTGCCTCGTGTCTCTAAGAAGCTAGAGAAACTTTGAGTACCTTAAGTAGAGTCATGAAAGACGTGAAATGTCCCAGTGTAAACCTCTAGGGTGAGAACTGCAGGTTTAGGTAAAAATTACTAGGGATTGTTGGGAGAGCTAATGTTACACTGCATATTGAATAAGACAGTGTGTCCTAGACATTCATTATTTAATAGACACCAGTGTCCAGTAGCATCAGACAGTGTATTTCTGAACTTGAATTTTTATCAATAGAGCTTATCAAAAATGACACAGACTAGAGTCATGATGTGAATGCTAAGCAACCTAAAAAACTTGTAATTAGCATGGTAATGAGATGGGGAGGCACAGGAAAGATGTAAAGAAATGTGGGTGATAATTCCCCAGTTTGTTGAAAATAGTTTGTTGAAACTAACCAACTCAAGAAACTCAACAAATCACATTGACATGAGACACAAAGGAATGACATTAAAGCATGCAATAATAAAATTGTTTAAAATCAGTGATGAAGCTGGGTGGTAGTGGTGCACACCTTTAAACCCAGCACTCGGCAGGCAGAGGCAGGCGAATCTCTGTGAGTTCGAGGCCAGCCTGGGCTACAGAGTGAGTTCCAGGAAAGATGCAAAGCTATACAGAGAAACCCTGTCTCTACAAACCAAAAGTAAATAAATAAATAAATAAATAAATAAATAAATAAATAAAATCAGTGATGAATAAACTTAAAAGTAGCAGAGAAAAAAAGATGTGCAGAGAGGAGCAATCTAAGAACAACAGCAGATTTCTCATCAGAAACAATGAAAGCAGTAACAGTGGGGTCAGAAAATTAAAGTACTAAGTAAAAGAGAAACACAAATCTAGAATTCTTCATCAGTGAAAGCATTGTTCAAAGAGTTTTCCTGATGTAAAAGTTAAATGTTCATTACTAGCAGAGATAGGTAATGATAAACAGTAAAAAGAAGGGAGAAACTAATGCCAGATGGAAACCTCAATTTCCATAGAGTCCTAAAAATGGATAGATGCAAAGACATCTTAGAAGTTTTATTGAAATACCTTTAAAGGCAGTTGATTGTTTAAAGCAAAAGTCATACACTCCAGGAGTTTATAAGGTATGCAGAAATAAAATATATAGAAAAAAGGGAAAATGAATAGAGACAGTTGCAGGTTCTTGCATTGCACATGAGTTAGTCTAACTTGCTAGAACTTGACTACGGTAAGATGGACATTTAAATCCTAAAACACCATTAAGATAACACAACAGACAGAGCCTCCATCCACAGAGGAGATAAAACAGAGCATTCAATCTAAAGAAAGAAACAGAAACAGGAAGAGGAAGTTGAACATGGTGGCACACACTCACACTTCTAGCTACTCCAGAGGCCTGGGCAGGATGGCTTGACTTCAGGAGCTTGAGGGAAATATAACAAGACTCTGTCTCAAGGAACAAAAACTAAATCAAGATAAGAAATGGAGGAAAAAAGTGAGCAAAGTACACACAAAGCCAACTATATTAGTCAGGATTCTCTAGAGTAACAAAATGTTTAGATTCTCTCTCTCTCTCTCTCTCTCTCTCTCTCTCTCTCTCTCTCTCTCTCTCTCTCTCCCCACCTGTGTGTGTGTGTGTGTGTGTGTGTGTGTGTGTATTCCACACATATATATGCCTTCTGATAGGTTTAATAAAAGCCAAATGGCCAATAGCTAGACAGAAGGTATAGGCGGGATTTCTGGGGAGAAAAAGGAAGAGGAGGAGAATCTAGGTACACAGAAGATGCCAGGAGACACAGAAGAAACAGGATATGCAACATGGAAGAGAAGTAATGCCACGTGATAGAACATACATTAATATAAATGAGTTAATTTAAGTTATAAGACCTTGTTAGGAACAAGCCTAAGCTATGGGCCAAGCTCTCATAATTAATAAGAAGTCTCCATGTCATTATTTGGGAACCGGCAGGACAGAAAAAGACTTGTTACATACATACATACATACATACATACATACATATAGATGTTTGTACATAAATACATACATATATACATACATACATACACACACACCATCACAAGTCCAATTTTCCAATCATGCCCTTTCCATGTCCCTGACCATCCAGTCAACCATTGTCTACAGCCCATAAATCAGTGAACAATCACACATATGGCCACTTTCTTTCAGACAAAATGTATGACAATATGTACTGCCCGAAGTTCTGCCCACTGTGAAGATTTCCACTTCACCAGTGTCTTTCAAGGTTGTTCCAGAAAGGGGCTGTAATGTTGCAGCTTTCCACTTTTTGGTGGTGCCTGCAGAATGTGCAGAACCATCAGTAAACCAGACCCTAGTCCTCTCTTCCTCAGTCAACTGATCACTCGCCATGAGGCTATGGGTGCATACTTGGCAGCAGATGAAATTGTAATGGGAGTAGAAACCACAGGCATTTGGGCAACTTCTTTGTGTAATTTCCTTATGCCTCCACGACTTGCTTGGGCCTGATCTAGTATATACCACATCCATTGATAATGCTGTGCATGTCCTACTTCATGACTTGGTGGATCAGGTAACTGTAGCTGGAAAGCTTCTCTCCAGGTCCCACCAAGGCCCCACAATCCCACAACCCACATATAAAATAATCACTCAGACTCTTATATTACTTATAAACTGTGTGGCCGTGGCAGGCTTCTTGTTATCTACTTCTTCTATCTTAAATTAACCCATTTCTATTAATCTATAAGTTGCCATGTGTCTCGTGGCTTACCGGTACCTTACATCTTGCTTGTCATGGCGGCGGCTGGCAGGTCTCTCCCTCTGCCTTCCTGTTCCCTCAATTCTCCTCTCTGTTAGTCCCACCTATACTTCCTGTCTGGCTACTGGCCAATCAATGTTTTATTTATACAGAGCGATATCCACAGCAGGTAACATCCTGATGGGCAGCTCAGGTCATGTGGTTACTTGGTGGCCCATTGTCAAACATTTAGTTTCCACTAAGGCCCAATAGCAGGCCAAGAGCTGTCTCTCAAAGGGAGAATAGTTGTCTGCAGATGATGGCAGAGCCTTGTTCCAAAATTCTAATGGTGTCTTCTGTGATTCACCTATAGGGCCCTGTCAGGGGCTCCACAAAGCATCCCTACCTGCCACTGACACTGTCCAGTCTGCTGGATCATATGATCCAAGTGGTAGAGCAGCCTGTCCAGCAGCCTGGATCTGTTGAAAACCTTCTATCCCAGGCCCCACACAAAGCTAGCAGATTTCCGAGTCACTTGGTATTTGGGCTGGAGTAACACACTTAAGTGAGGAATGTGGTGTCTCCAGAATCCAAATAGGCTCACTAAGTGTCGAGCTTCTTTCTTGGTGGTGGGAGGGGCTGGGTGCAATAGCTTATTTATTTATTTATTTATTTATTTATTTATTTTACCTTAGAAGGAATATCTCTGCATGCCCCATACCACTGGACTCCTAGGAACTTCACTGAGATAGGAAGCCCCTGAATTTTGGTTGGATTTATTTCCCATCCTCTGATATGCATATGTGTTACCAATGAGTTCCAAGTGGTTGCTGCCCTCTGCTCACTTGGTCCAGTCAGCATAATGTCATCAATATAGTGCACCAGTGTGATATTTTGTGGAAGAAACAGACGATCAAGATCCCTTTGAATTAAGTTATGACACAGGGCAGGAGAGTTAATGTATCTTTGAGATAAAACTGTGAAGGAATATTTCTGGCCTTGCCAACTGAAAGCAAATTGCTTCTGATGGTCTTTATGGACAGGTACTGAGAAAAAGGTATTTGCTAGATCAATAACTACATACATGTGCCAGGAGATGTATTAATTTGCTCAAGTAAGGGCACCACATCTGGTACAGCAGCTGCAATCAGAGTCACTAACTGATTGAGTTTTGGATAGCCAACTGTCATTCTCCACAATCCACCTGTCTTCTGCACTGGCCAGATAGGACAGTTAAAGGGAGATGTGGAGGGAACCATCGCCCCTGCATCTTGCTGGTGGTACTATTTTCTGCAAATCCTCCAGGGATGTGATACTGTTTTTGATTCATTATTTTCTTTGACAGAGGCATCTCTAAAGGTTTCATTTAGCCTTTCCAATAATAATAGCCCCCACTCCACAGGTCAGGGAACCAATGTGAGTATTCTGTCAACTCCTAAGTATATCTCTCCCAGTTATACATTCTGGAACTGGGGAAATAACCACAGGATGAGTTTGGGGACCCACTGGACATACTGCGAGTCAGACTTTAGCCAACACTCCATTTATCACTTGACCTGCATAAGCTCCTATTTTAACTGAAGGGCCACGATGTTTCTTGGGATCTTCTCCTGGAACCAGCATCAATTCAGAATGAGTATCCAATAGACCTTGGAAAGTCTGATTGTTTCCTTTCCTCCATTATACAGTTACCTTTGTAAAACACTCTAGGTCCCTCTTGGGAAGGAGTAGA
This sequence comes from Peromyscus aztecus, assembly GCA_902168405.1. NCBI lineage: Eukaryota > Metazoa > Chordata > Mammalia > Rodentia > Cricetidae > Peromyscus > Peromyscus aztecus. Next base: position 10,471 of record CABHPQ010159951.1, read on the forward strand.
GAAAGGCTAACAGTAAAACTCTTAGGTATTTTACCAAGGTCCTTCCTCAGGGGAACCAGGCTGTCTCTTCAATCAAGGGGTTCTGGGTCTGCAAAATGGCTCAAGTCTGGAAATTGATTTAGGGGCTGAGATTGCTTTTTGCCATGATCCAAAGTAGCCTTTCTTTCATTTGTTTGAGAACCTTTCCTCTTATACAGATCAAACAAAAATTCAGTAGGCTTCTTATTTATTTTATGTCCGGAAACACCATGATTGATTAGTCAGCACCAAAGGTCCGTACAAATCATGCTACCATAAGATTCACTTTACGTGTGCTGACCATTATGATCCATATGATCCAGCTGACCATTAGGCCGTTATGAACATTGTTTTGTCTATGCTGCCCATTACAATAACTCCGAACACCTTGCTTTTGGCAATTCGGTGCCGCCACCTGGCCTCTGCTGCCTTGGGACCCAATTAAACCCATTGTCTCTAATTTGTGCAATTGAGCGGAAACATCTCCAACCCTAAAGTCTGGTACAAGGAAAACAACAAAGCTCTTCCCGTGTGCTGGTGGCCCTCTCCCCATTTTGTGTCTTAGAGGATCAGTGAAGGGCATTGTCTTCTGGGCCTTCCCATTGTGGAGGATTAGGTTTCACAGAGCACACCCACTCTAGCAATGCAATTTTCCCGAGCCTTAAAATCCTTTCATTAACACTAAGCCAAGGGATATCAGGCATCTCCAACTCCTCTTCAGTAGGCCATCTCTTGACAAATGATTCAGCCAACCGTTCAAACAAACTTTTGACCTTTTTTAGAAAACTCTGCAAGCTTCTATATTAACCTTAGAATCTCCACTCAGTGGGCCCATATCAATAAACTCAGCCTGATTCAGTTTTATGTTCCTTTCACCTTTATCCCACACCCTCAAAATCCATTCCCGCACACATTCCCCAGAATTCTGCCTGAATGAATCAACAAACTCAGTAAGCTTCTTAGTAGTGTAGTGCACCTCCCCATGGACTACACTTTCTCCCTCTCCTCTAGGAGCCTGCTCTGCCTTGAGTCTGGTTATAGGTCTAGAGGCAACTATGGTGGATCCCAAGGGACATCAATCAGTATTGTCTTGGCCTGCCATTTCCTTCAGTTAAAGTCACTGCTGGTTCAGCAGACAATAAAGGATTAATTTCCCCAGTCAAAGGTGAAAAAGGCAGTATTTCAAGGGGAGGAGTTGAGGGTACTACTTTCTCAGGTGAGATTAAACCCTTGAGAATCTGAGGGTTCAAACTTCTCAACTTCAATAGGGTTCTCCCACACATTCCCATCACAAGTTATAGGATACCATTCTTTACCAATCAATGCTCTTTTAACTGCTGACAAGCTCTGAGGCTTCATATCTATATGAGGGGATTAATTGGAATCACTTACAGGCTGCAGTCCAGTTAATTCAACAATGGCTCTGAACAGAAAGTCCCCGAATCCAGTAGTTGCTCAGTCCACAAGGCTGGATGTCTCAGCTGGTCTTCAGTACACGCTGGAATCCTGAGGAAGTAGGCTCTAATGCCAGTGAAGGAATGGACTTGCTAGAAAGGCGAGGGCAAGCAGGCAGAAAGCAAAAGCTTCCTTCTTCTATGTCCTTATATAGTCTTCTAGGAGAAGATATGGCCCACATTAAAGGACTCAAGATCCGGATTACAGGTGTGTGTCACACCCACAGAAAACAAACAGCAATATATTTACTGAAGCTTAAGTTTACCAATTATTATGCTAAATGTGAATGTTTTGAATGCCCCAAATTAAAGATAGATTGTGATTAAAGATAAAAAACTAACTGTTTACAAAAAACACCCTTTAAATATTAGGACAGAAATAGAGCAGAATACACCATGCCAATACTAATAAAAATAAAGTTAGAATGAATGATTGTGTAAATCCGAGTAACTTTTGGAACAAGAAATTTTAGTAGGTATGGATCAGGTCACTGTGTAATGATAAAGGGCTGGCTTATCAGGAGGCTATAACACCCTAAATGTTTATATATTTAATATCAGAGTCCCAAGATACGTAGAACAAAAGTTAATAAAAAAATTACACACAAAACTGAGTGAAACCAAATTATAGACCCAAGTCTCAAACTATAAAAGAGGAAAGTATGAGACAAATTTTGTGTGCTTGGGTTGGGCAAATATTTATCTCAAGACATCAACATTATGATCCACAAGGGAAGGGAAATGATAAATTTGGTTTCATCGAAAGTACCTGTTTTTCAAAAAACACCATTAGGACAACAAAACTGTGCACCACAGCATTGTGGCTTAAGTGTGAAATGTCCTGCACAGGCTCATGGGTTTCAACACTTGGCCTCCAGCAGGTGGCGCTGTTTGAAGAGGTTGTGGCTCCTTTAGGAGGCCAAGTCTCATGGGAGGAAGTGGGTCACTGGGGGTGGGCCTTGAGGTTTTATAGCCTGGTTCTACTTCCGGTTCACGCTCTCTTTCTGAGTATGAATGCAAAGTGACTAGCCAACTTCCTGCTCTTGGCAACAACTCCTTCTCCACCTGCTGTCCCGCCTTCCTCCGTGTGATGGACTATTCCCCAAGGATATATAAGTCAAAATAAGCCCTCTATCCTTTGAGGTGCTTTTTTCAGGGTATTTTATCATAACAAATGAAAATAACTGCCACACTCAGGTTGAGAGAAAATATTTGCAATCTACCTTTTTGATAAAGAACTTGTGTCCATAATTCAGAAAGAATGTGTAAACTCAATAAGAAGAAAATGAACACTTCATTAAAAAGGGAATAAGAAAGTCGGATGATTCATAAAAGAATATAGTCTGATGCTAAACAAAGGCCAAAGGATGCCCAGCACCATCAGCCACTGGAAGAAACAAATTTAAATCACAGTAAGATACTGCCTGTGGTAGTTTGAATGTAACTGGGCCCTCAGAGGCTCATAGGGAGTGGCACTATTAGGAGGTGTGGTCTTTTTGAGTAGGTGTGGCCTTGTTGAAGGAAGTGTGTCTCAGTTCACTTCCTGCCGCCTGAGGATCAAGATATAGAACTCTCAGCTCCTTCTCCAGTACCATGTCTGCCTGCATGCCACCCACCATGACGATAATGGACTAAACCTCTGAAACTGTAAGGCAGCCACAGTTACATGTTTTGCTTTATAAGAATTGTTGTGGTCATGGTGTCCTTTCACAGTGATACAAACACCAACTAAGACACCACCACACATCAATAGAATGTTTAAACGTGAAAGATGGACTGGCCCTCCGACATTCCTGAGGGGAACAGCAACTCTGTTGCAGATGGGGATTGTAATGATTCACCTTTGCAAAGCACCTGGGGATTTCTTAACACTCTAGGGTGCGTCTTCTATGACATCTAGCCATTTTACTCTTGGGTGTCTACTCAAGAGAAAAGAAAGTGTATAAGCATATAAGACACGTATATAAGCTTTCATAGAAGTTCTGTTAGGAAATCCACCAAACTGGAAGCCACCCAGATTTAAACAGGTGAGAAGGAACATGTAGTATATCTATTTGGCTCAGGGGACTATTACTGAGCAAAGAAGAGGGCTATTATCACTAGAGTAACAGTGTGGAGAAAATTCAAAATTATTATTATTGTTTCAAAGATGTATTTATTTTTATTTTATGTGTGTGGATGTTTTGTTTTGCTTGCATGTACGTCTTTGCACCTGTGTGTTCAAGGACTGAGAGGCCAGAAGAGTGTGTTGAATCCTCTGAATGGAGTTACAGATTATTGTTTGTCATTATATGGGTACTGGGAGCCAAACCAAAGTCTTTTTCAAAACAAGTGCTCTTAATGGCTGAGCCATTGCTCCAGCTTCCAATTCAAAATTATTTTGAGCCATAGAGGCCAGTCAAAAACTAGTGAAGGCTGACTGCTCCTATTGGCAGAAAGTTCTGTAAGATACAAAGTGTTCTCAGTTGATAAAAAGCAGGTTTCCAGGTGGCGAGATGGTTCAGTGGGAAAAGGTGCTGGCTAGTTTTAAGTCAACTTGACACAAGCTAAAATCAGTTGAGAGGAGGGAACCTCAATTAGGAAAACGTGTCCATAAGAATGGACTACAGGCAAGACTCCAGGGCATTTTCTTAATTAGTGATTGATGTGAGAGAGCCGAACCCATTGTTGGTGGTGCCATCCCTAGGCTAGTGGTCTTGGGTTCTACACAAGCCTTGAAGAGCAGGCCAGTAAGCAGCACCGCTTTGTAGCCTCTGCATCAGCTCCAGTCTCCAGGTTCCTGCCCTGTTGGAGTTCCTGCTCTGACTTCCTTCAATGATAAACAGTGATATGAAGTGTCAGCCAAATAATCCCCTTTCTCCCCAGTTTGCTTTGGTCGTGGTATTTCATTTCAGTAATACTAACCCTAATTATTACAAAGGTTCTTGCCTGAAAACCCAGGGTTGATTCCCAGGCCCCACATGGTGAAAGAAGAGAAAGAATTCCTGCAAACTGTCCTCTGACCTCTACACATGCATATGTACACACAAAACAAATAAGTAAAATATAATACAAAATTTAAGCAAGAGCTGTAGAGATGGATAAATGGTTAAGAGCACATGGTATTCTTTCAGAGTTTGATGCCCATGCCCATCCCATGTTGGAGGACTTATAACTGCCTGTAACTCCAGCTCCAGAAGGATTTGATGCCCTCTTCTGGTCTCCAAAGGCACCTGCACTCACATTCATGTGCACACACACACACACATACACACACGCACACACAATTAAAAAGAATTTAAACAATTCTAAAACCTAAAAGAGATACTTGCTTTGAGAAGGGATGGACATTTTCCTCATCTTAACTTTGGCGTGGTGGATCTATAAACATTTGAAAACTTATTAAATCATACCTTTAATGTGAGCAACTTACAGAACACCAATTTTATGACAGGACACACAGCATCTGTGAGGGTTGCTTATTAATTTCTAAAAAAGACAAAAATCATTACATGGTTAGTTCCTTCTGATATGTAAACTCTTCTACTCAAAGTGTACACACGCCCCAGAGGTGAGGGAACAGGGAACTCCGGACTCTGCTCTCTCTGGGAGCAGCAGAGGACGGCAGAGGGGTAGGGACGTGTCTTGAGTAGGTTCTGAGAGGGCACCTGGTTGGTAAGAGTGTGATGCATCCCTGAGACTGGTCCAAAAGCATGCTTGCCTGCCTATCACTCTTGCTGAGATGTAATCCGTTCCTGTGAATTCTGTCCTGGCCTGTCTATCACAGCATAGGTCACCCTGGAAGTGAAGGGAGAAATAGGAAGGCTCGCCAGACAATTTACGTAGAAATTGCTGTCTGTGATTTACGGTTTTAATTAAGAGCTTTTTAAGCTTTAATTAAAAAGGTACATGAGCATTCAGTATTTAAGAAAAATGCCTTTGTGTTTGGGTCGATAGAAAAACATAAAATAAAATGAGATACATATTTCTAGTCAGAAGCTTCACATAAGAAAGCTATGTACATAATTAAGAAGTAAATTTAAACTGATTTGGGCATAAAGGCCTTATAATGGGGGAAGGTGGCTGAGGGGATATTTTATCCTTTATTGCAATATAGCTGGATATCAGACTCCACGCATTAGTGAGGTTGCTTCCCAGGATGGGACCAAATTGAACATGTGACCAGTGCATGAGGGTATTATCAATGACAACCTGCCAGCCCTCGGTGGGTGTAGGAGCTTGCTATCTGCTAGGAGCCAGTGACTTTGCATTGTCCCTCATCTTTGTTTTCCATTACTTTAGCTGGCTTTTCAGGTGTGGGGACTCCAGTGAGCACACAGGGGCAAAGTCTATGTATGTGTTTACAGAGAGTCATGACTGTTTACTATGCAGACAAGCTCATGGACGTGGGGTTCAGGAAGACAAAACAGAAATGCTGGAGAGAGTCAGTCATTGCACACTTGGCCATCAGTGGCCTTTGCAGAGGTCAGATCTCTAGGCCTAAGGGATACTACAGCCTTGCTTGATATGGGGTGGAGAGTACATGGGGCCACATGCTCTGGATTGTGGAGTGTAGGAGTGTGGGAAAATAGCATGAGGCATGGAGATTTTGTTTGTGGGAATACCTGTGCTCTGGACCCATAGGCTAGATTCAGTGGGAAGGTGGGCTATGGGATGGTGGTAGCCCTGCTTAGCTCAGGATGGTGATGGGACAGGCTATGTAGCCAGCAGGTACCAGGATCTGAAATACTGAACAACTCACAGATAGTCACCCAGCTCAATGGGGCTCTGCCATCTGGGCTTCTGCAGTCTCTTCTTGTGATTTGGGGCTCTGGGTCCTTGGAGCATCCCTGAAATTCTATCCTCCAGGATTTTGTCAACAGAAGGCTAGGAAATTGGAACAGTTCTCACCCTAGTCACCTCAGCCCAGACCAGGTCTGGGGTGTTGGAACCCTGGCCTGACACACCACAGACATGCAGTATGTATGCACATGCTAGGATTTCCCAGACTATACTGTTCAGGCTCCTCAGGTCTTCCCTGAGTGCCTCCCTGTGGGCTGATGCTGTCCCTTTCTGTCTCTTACAGTTGATGTCTGCATCCTTTTCCAGGAAAAGGACCCTTGCATGACTTTGGGGTCTGGCCTTATGCAGAACTAAATTCCTGGGCCTGGGTCCCCAGAGGGAGACAGTCCCTCCTTATCCTTAAGCATGCTCACCTGGCTAACTACACTACTATGGAGTCCTCACCTTAGGAGTCCTGGTTAGGCATACTGTGTTGTTGATTAGAGAGGCTGCATGCTTCTTCAATGAACAAGGAAAGCAAGCTTGCGTACTGCATGGAAGGGTGTTTCCGCCTGTGGATAGACACATGGGGACCTCAACACCTGCTCCTTCACAGTGGTGTCCACCACCGTTCACCTGGAAGGACTCAGAATCCCAGCTCATCTGCTCTGCCATGACACTTTGTCACTCTACAACAACACCAATAGAAAAAAGAGGAAACATGAAGGGACCCCCTGTATCCTTACATCGATCCATCCCTCTTTGCAAGCTAGTTTCTGATAGCACCTCACATGAGACCTCACCCTGTGGGACTTTGTCTCGCTAAGGGACCATTTTAAAACACAATATGCTCATTCTAGAATTATTCATTTCCTAATTCTGTACTGCAGTTTAAGTCACTTAAAAAGAGTTGTCAGTGAACTCAATGACCATTTTTGGAGAGGTCCATCTCAAATTCCCTCAAAAGACATCTATGATGAAGAGCCAAGAGCACCTGAAGGAGGCAGAGGACAGCAGCCCCGCTCAGGAATGTGGAAGGACATATTTGTTGCAGGTCTCACCTCCCAGGCCACACACCAAACAGGAAGACATAAACTCCAGGCGCTTTAATCACCAAGTAGCTGGAAAATCCGTTTGTTTTTCAGATCAGATCTGTGATGATGGGTTGAAGATAAACAGCAACTCCTAAACAGTGATGTGGTGTTTTCACAGCTCAGTGGGAGAAGACAGCAAAAGACTGACACATAGGCATTTCTCTGGGTTTGCTACTGTAGCACACCAAAGGCTCTGGGTCTTAACGCTTTTAGATGTCAGAGCCTTTTCTGTCTGACCTAATTGAAACAGCACAGCCTTCCTTACATTGGGCAGTGGGAGCAGACATTGCGGACTGGCCACTGTGTTTGGTCATCCCAGGAGCGTAGCTCCACAAGTTGGCGTGACCCCTGATCATTCCCCCTTTCCCTTGTTAAAACTTGAGATTTCAAATCTCATGAGACCCCGCCCCCTCTTCGGGCATAAGAAAGAGAGGTCTGCATGCCCTGCAAACCAGTTGGTTGTCATGTTCACGTGTTCCTCTTCGATCACAGCCCCAGTGATTCAGTGAGCTTCATCCACTTGTTTCCCTCACGGTGTGGAAACCGTCAATTTCCTTCATGCCCGAGCCCCACAGCAAGTGATCTGCCTGCCCTGGCCTGTTTCCACAGGCCAAGAGGACAGAGGTCCATGCAGGCGACAAGCAGGTGGATGAAGCTTGAGTTAAGCTTCCAACTTGGAGCACCGCCTCACTGGAGCACAGACACGGTAGTTCTCAGCCCCTTGGGTCACAATCCCTTGTAGGGTAGCATCAGACATCCTGCATATCAGATATTTACATTAGGATTCGTAACAGTAGCAAAACTACAGTTAGGAAGTAGCAATGAAATAATTTTATGGTTGGGGGGTCACTACAACATGAGGAGCTGTCTTACAGGGTCACAGTGTTAGGGAGGTTGAGAACCACTGAGCTAGAGGGACGAGCCTGACGCTAAGAGACGGTTCCACTTCTTTGGGCCAGTGACCCACAAGGCCCCACGGCTCTTTCTAGGACCATGTATGTAAGATCTCACTTGTGTTCACCGTTAGGTCACATGTTGCACATGAGAGTGACAAACTTTTGTGAGGTCGGTTGCTAGGCTGCACAGATGACCCCAGGTTGGCAGTTTATTACTTCCCAAGTCTTATCTTCAGTCTGTGTGGTCTCCACTTGTGAGCTCATGACATGATCGCCTATCCTGTGGCAGTAAGAAAAGCACTGTCTGAGGATTTTCTGGCTGCTGATCACCTCTTCAGCCTGTTCCACCCTGGTCTTCCTCCTGGCATCCTGCGTGTCTTGCCCCTCACAAAGGCTTCTCATTCTTCTCCAGATCTTAGCTTACCAGGCTCTACAACAGGGCAGTGGGATCCCTTCCTGTTCCCCGTCCCCCTTCTCTGGAGATGTCTCTTCCAGCCTGCTTGTCCACACTCATGCTAACAGTCCACCACAGAAAGTGGGTCCCTGTGGACAGAGTGCTTTCCTCCTTGTGTCCCTGGCCCTGAAGCACCTGGCTCTGGCTCCTTCTCGCTTTCCAAATCTATTCCAGTCTCTGGTGGGGGCAACTTCATGTCTACCACAGTCTAGTCATTATATGTTGCCTTCTGGTTCCTTCAGTTTCTTTCTCTGTTTAGAATGTGCCTTCCCTAGAACCCCTGTCCCCTGCTCCTCTCTAGAGTGACCCTGCCCAGCCTGCATTCTCTAAGAGGACTACTTGCTTCCTCTTATTGTCTCAGAGGTTCCCAGAGAAACTCTCCCCTTCCCCTCAGCCCACAGGGAACAGCTTCTGCCTGGACATGAAGCATTCATCAGTTAAGGTCATGGAAAGTCTCCCATAGCCAACATGGAATTTTCTAGAAGTAGGTGGGAACTGACTGGGGATTAAGGCCCAGGTAACAGAATAAAAAAGAAAGAGCCCCTCTTTCACTGCTGCTGGCTGCCACTCAGTTCCCATGGCAACAAGAAGAGCTGAGGAAGAGAGGTGGCTATGGGAGCTGATGGCTGCATTCCTGCCCATCACAGAGACATACATGATGGAGCAGTTTCTACATTTGGAAGAGGTACTCTCCTCTTTAGAAGCAACAAACACCTGCTCATAAATAAAAGTTTTAATATCTAAGGTAGCAGTAATAATATTATACTTGAATTTAAAATGCATCAGGCTATTTGTCTGGTTCTAATGCTGTGACCCTTTAATACAGTTCCTCATGTGGTGGTGACCCCCAACCATAACATTCGATGTGGAAAGTGTTGGCTGTTTGGAAAGACCCTTTCCTTTCCCTTGAGTCCCAGCAGGTCAAGGCTGTACACTTTCCAGGATGCACTCTCCTCTCTCTTTTTTCTTGTATTTTTGTTTTGGTGTATGTATGCACATATACCCATGCGTGTGTGCATATACACACAAGTGCAGTTGGCCACAGAAGCCAGAAGAGGGTGTTCAACCCCTTGAGCTGGTATTACAGGCAGTTGTGAGCTGCCCAGTGTGGATGGTGGGAACTGAACTTGGGCCCTTGGCAAGAGCAGCGCAAGCTCTCGGTCTCCAGCCCCTTCCCTGTCTTGCTTGCTTATTTCCACTGTGGTTTCTGTTGCTTGGCATTGTGCTCCCCACTCACCTGCAGCCATCCTCTTGCCTTCTAACTTCTCTTTTCTCCTTTGTATGTTCTTGCCTTTCCCCCCTTTTTAGAAGGGGGAAGAGATACCAGAGAACATATGTTTTCAGGTGGTGTCAGCTGTGAGAGCAGGAGTGTCCTGTGCAGCTCACACATGGGGCCTTGGAGAAAATTTTCTCTAGGGAATGAACATTTCCACCTCTGTCCAGCTTTGTGTCCAGATTGTGCTGGTCCTGAGTTGGCTGCCTCCTGTGCGGTAATGGGATGAGGAGGTGGTTAAGAGATCAAGGAACCCAAGGGGCTGAGGGCTCCTCACTGCCCAGTGCTTCAGACTCTGAGGGTGCCCCTCTAAGCTCTCACCATGTGCCGTGGGAAGATGTGCCCATGCAGAGAAATGACAACTAGAGCAGTTCATACCTGCTGACTCCTCTGAGAGATGCCCCCTCACATCTCTAGTTATAGAATACATCACACATGAGGAAAGGTCTCCAGCAGCTGTTGTAACAGACATGTTGTAACAGACATGTTGTAACAGACATGCAGCATTCCTCCATCTCCAAGAACTTCTACTGGGGAATGGGTGGAGGTCGGCCCGTGTTATCCTGACTGGAGCCTGTTAATTTTTTTCCAGATTTCTCATCTCTTTATCCACCTCTATTCTTAATTTGTGGGATTTCTCTGGCTTTTATTTTCCAAGTCCACAGAGTCTCCCTTCCGCGGTATTGAGTTCACCACTTCACTAATCGTATGAACTCAACTTGGTACCTGTTTTTCATGTCTTGAATTTACATTTAAGTCCTTTAATACTTGGCTTGTCTTTTCCCCCCATTTGATCAATTCCTGCTTCTGTATCACTGACTATTTTCAGAGAAATAGGCCAAGATGGTTTTGAGGGATGGGGTAGATTGCCTTTTTATACTAGACACCAAAGCTTATTTTGAAGCATCCGTGTTCAACATCCTGAGGACAAATATATTGGCAGACAGACCAGGGAGCAAACTTCCTTGACCAGAAACCAGCCTATGTTTACATTAGAATTTGGCCTTAGTGGATGAAAGACAGCATCATCTCACCAGTTTTGTGTGTGTGTCGGGGGAGAATTAGGGATCTACCTAGACAAAGTAGATCCTTATTTTGCTTTATAGGACTGAAGAATCATTACAATTTGAACATGGAAGTGTCGTGCTACAAATTTAAGATGAACATGTGGCAGACTGTCTTGAGGGCATGGTGATGAGAAAAGCAGAAACAGTTTAAGAAAGATGAATGTCTCCTTATACTCACCCACCCTCAACAAGAAACAAACTGAACCACAGAAGTGGAGAAGGAAAGAAAATTTCTGAATGGGAAAAGCATAATGTATATTGTCCGTGTGTATGGTTGACAAAGAGTTGAAACCACAGTAGATAAAGGCCTTTTGCAAGGAAAAAACAAACAGACAAACAACAAACAAATAAACCCCAAACCACGAGAACCAGTGTCTCACCACATTGTGGATACAGAGGTTTGAGGTAAAGAGGCAGCCGGAAGCCGTGGAGGGGGGAGAACTGCCAGGATCCTGGAAGAAGTCCTGAAAGTATGACATCATGTTTGTTTCGGCATCCTACCCAGGTGTTACCCAAGGTTCTATCTGGGTGTGACCCAAGACTCTTATCACGTAGTCCCAAGATTCTGGGCATGTGAGAACCATAGTCAACATTCTTCACAGGCATTGATCCACTCACTTTCGGTCAATGTTGTGATGGCCAGGGCTCTGCCATGTGTGATTCAGCTCCTTCTCCAGGACGTGGTCAGAGATCCACAGGAATATGGAAAACAGAACTGAAAGCCTCCAGGAACAAATGAAGGCTGAGGACACTTAGTGTCTGTGTCAGCCTAGATGGGGCACCTTCAAGTACCCAGTGGGGCACAGTGTCAGGCTTTGTGGACAATCTAAGTTGAGTTGAAAATTGGTATGGAAATGTAAGGACCTGGAAGGGCCAAAACAATTTTGCAAAAGAACAAATTTGATGAGTTACAGTGGCTGAAATCAAACTTAATATGAAACTTATCAGTGGCGTGGGTGGTATTAGCATAAGAATAGACACAGAAGGCTAGAACAAGATGAAGGGTCTGGAAATAGAATTACACATGTATGGCTTTGTGGCTTCCCTACAAAGGCACCGAGGCAATTCAGAGGAGAAAGAATGCTCTTTTCAACAATTGCCTTTGAAAAATCAGAATATCTATATAAAAATGGAAACTCAAGGCTTACCTTATACTGTGTATAAAATTTAACTCAAAATAGATCATAGATTAAATGAAAACTTCTTGAAGAAATTATAGGAAAAATAATTGCCATATTTGGGTTAGGAAAAGATTTCTTAAATTGAACAAGGAAAGAATAAGCCAGAAATGCAAAAGAAATAGAAAAATTGGACTTCGTGAATAATAAAATGTTCACTGCTTAAAATACTCTAGGAAGAACAATAGCAAGGCCAGCCATGGCTGGGGAGGCTAGATCAGAACATGTGTCTGATAAAGAGACAGCTACAGGGTCAATGAAGAGCTCTTGCAAGTCGGTAATAAGAATAGAAATGATCTGATAAAGTTGGAAAAGGACTTGGACAGACCTGTGCACATGTAGCCAGCAAGTGTGGGGGTGATGCTTGGTGTCATCACACAAGCTCAAAATTAATGCAAATTATTCATGAATACAAATTAGTGATGCCATTTACTCACCCACATCAGTGGATCAACAAGCCGATAAAAATGAACCCACTGTACTTCAGATTAATAGTGCAACAGCAATGGTGGTGAGGGACCATCCCAGTTGGCTGCTGAGTCTAATGGCTGACTTTACACCCTCAGGCTAAGGTGAAAAGGACACTAATAAATACACAGCGGTATTTGTTAGCAAGTAGGAAAGTGTTGAATGTGTTTTATGGAAATGAACAAATAAAGAACGCAAGGGGGGCTGGGGAGATGGCTCAGTTTATAAAGTGCTTAGCCTCCCAGGCACGAGAACCCGAGTTTGATCCCCAGAACCCATGTAATGAAATCCAGGTGCAATGGCACAAGCTTGTAAACCCAGAGCCGGGGAGATGGAGATGGGAGAGCTCTAGGGCTCATGGCCAGCCAGTGCACCCTATTTGTTCAGCTCCATGTTGGTGAGGAGACCCTCTCTTAAAATAACCAAGAGAACAGAGGCTGAGGAATGATATCTGAGCTTGTCTTCTCAACTCCATAGGCACATGCACACACATGTACACTCACCTGTACACACACATATACCCAAACACACACACACACACACACATACACACACACACACACACACACACACACACACACATACACAGATATGGATAAATGGTAGTAAGGTCTCATACTTTGGAACAAGTAAAAAAAGAACTGTAGAATACTTGTTGACTACAGAGGTCAACAAGAAAAGGGCTTTGATAGTGGAGAAAACTGATGGATACCACTGTGACCAAGAAGCAAAGAACATCACCAGCACAGGTGCAGGAGGCCATCATGATGTCATGGGCCTCTCATTAGTGTGCACTAAGGGCACACAGCTCTTTCCTGATATCTTTTCCAAAACGACATCACACAGGAAACATTAGATGGACTCTAATTGGACAAGGACTCACAAAATAAATGGACTGCACTTTCCTCAAAATGTCAAGGTTGGGATGAACAAAACAGATGGTGAGCTAACCTTCGAAATCAGAGAGATGGGACAGTGAGCATGTCACATGATGCAGGGTTAGCTATCAGCAGGATTTTCTTTTGGTATATATAACATTAGTGTGATGATCAGTAAATTTTGAGTAAGATCTGGAAATTAGATAATAATACTGTAGCAACGTCAGTTTCTTGATCCTGATAATTGTGCTGTGGTTATACAAGCTTTTACTTCAGGAACACATACCGAGATATTTATGGGTGAAAGAACATTATTCAAAAATGTATTCTCTCATAAGTGAGAAAAAATAGCCTGGGAGAGAACAATGAGGCGAATATGGTAATTTGGAACATTTTGGGAAATTTGAAAGAAGGCAAACAGGAAACTTCCTTATTGATTGGGCAACTAAGTTTGAAGTTATTTCAAAAGAAAATGTAAATAAGACAAAAATGTAAGCAACTCAAAGTTGGAGATGTAGCGTTGTGCATTTCCATTGAAAAGGCTCCAACACCTGACTATGTTGCTGCTGCAGACATGGTTGAGGGTGAAGTCCCTGCTGTGACCATCGCCTCGATTCCACAGGTCCCATGCTCCATGAGCCCTTCTGAACATGCACGCGGGGTGCATCAAACTGTTCCTGGATCATGGTTGGAAATAGCAAAGACTTGGTGGGAACTCAAGCAGCCGGGGGGATGGGGTCACACACACACTGTGCTATATTCTTCCAGTTGACTAGCACACAGGACAGGGAAGTGGATGGCTTCAAGCTACATATACACACCGACACAGAGTTCTACAGACCACTGTGGAGTAGCAATGGTTACAGAATGTTCTCTGTGGCATAAGACAGGATTTAGAGATTTTCTAAGTGCTTGTGAATTCACATCTTTACATTGAATGGGACAAGCTGGGCAGGAGTGACCCTGCCTTTTAGCACAGTTGTTACTTCTTGGAATAAGAGTGAGTGGAAAGGAGATTTTGAGAACCTGGGTATCTCATGACTAATGTTCATTCGATGACTAGTAATCTGAAATAGTGGGACAGAACAGACATTGAGATGAGTCAGTCTGTGTGGACTGTGTAAGCATGAGGTCATCTGATGGCTATATTATCCAGTATGTTTGGACCATTCTCAAGGAGGACTTTGCTTGTCCTCTTCCTTTTCCATCTGGCTTACATGCTGAGGCTACCTATGGTCCACTCCTGGGCTCCCTGCCCTCTGTTCTTACTGGGATCAGCTCTGCTGCAGGAGGAGGTCTGATGAGTTATCATTTCAGTGTTCTGGATGGGGCTCCCTGGGATCCAAGGCTTTCAGTTATAACATTGGAAGGTACCAGAAAACTGGGGTGAACTTGTCACCCCAGATCAGAACCAGGCAAGACCATGAAACTCAATGTCCATGTCTGTCCTACATATTTCTATGGTGATAAAATAGCATGACCAGCAGCAACTTGGGGAGAAAAGGGTCTTCTTGGCTTATACCTCTACATCACAGTCCATCATCGAAGGAAGTCAGGGCAGGAACTCAAGGCAGGAACCTGGAGGCAGAAAACGAAGCAGAGGCAGTGGAAGAATGCTGCTCACAGCCTTGCTCCTTACGGCTTGCTCAGTTCGCTTTCTTTTACAACTCAGGACCACCTGTCCAGGGCTGGCACCACCCACCAGGGCCTGGGCCTTCCCACATCAATCATCAGTCAAGAAAATGCCCTGCAGACTTACCTAGAGGCAATTTTTTTTTTCTCAAATGAAATTCCGTTTTTCCGGATAATGTCTAGGTTTATGCCAAGTTGACAAAAACCAATTAGCAGTGTCCTTGTTCCTCCTCCTTACTCAAGCAGTGCTTTCAGTTGGCTGTGACACCTCCCTGGAGACAGCTCTGGGGCATCCCTCAGCACACCCACACTCCTTGTTTCTCTCCCTACTGCTCATCCCCCAGGCTTCGAGTGGCAAAGCTGTCTCGCTGTAGCTATTCCAGGCTACAGATCCATCTCTGAATGCTGTATATCTATAAGCTGTCCTGAGATACCTAGCTGACAAATAGCGTCAGGCCCCTGCTTCCTTTGAGAATGCTGGTTCATGCTGTGAATCCTGAGCCCTGGGTACCAGTCTGCTCTGGCATGCATAGGATGGTGCTGCCAGCCACCCTGTGGTCTCTTGGTTGATGATTCTTTTGTACATAGGGACCAGAGCAGAGTGTTGGGAAGGAGGAAGCTCTCTGCTTAGGTGTGTGTGTGTTCACTGCCCAAGGATCAGGGACCAACACCTGTTTTGTTCCTACCTTTGGATTACACCAAGAGAACATGTCCCTATTCCTTGGTGCTAAGGGGCTTCCGGATGCTGGTACTTCTTTGCTTTGGGGGTGGAAATGACTTGTTTTCTGTCAGGAATAAACTCAAAGGCAGCTCACTCAGGAAGGGTTTTGGCATGCTCCATTACTGAGAACAGCAAGCACAGCTTGAGAGATTTTTATGAAAACCTCTCACTAAAGTGCAGTAAATATTTCTGTTCAAAGCATTTCATTTGTCTGAGAATGCTTTGTATTCATTTATGACCCAGGGAGCCCGTATTTCACTTTTATCAGGTTTAATAGGTTGTAAACTAAAAACAGCAAATCTAAGGCTACATGAAACAACTGGGAATGAGCCAAACAGGTGCGTAATTGACACCGGAATGACTTTGAACTCCCAACTTTCATGCAGAAGAACATCTTCTGGCTATTTCTATGTGCGGCTAGCCACAGGTAATGCGTTGCATCTGCTGAAAGACACCCAGTTAATAGTGTCATTTCCATAATTAGGGTAAGCAGCTAGAAAGCCATTTCCACATAATGAAATACAGGAGGTTCAAAATAAATTTTATTAAAACACCTGTGATGTCTTAAGTTCAGCTCAAGCAAAGCCCGTAGGAGATAAAGAAGGAACACAATTTGGGGATGAAACCATGAATGCAACCTTAAGGGCAGGAACTTTATTTTTCAAAGTCACGGTGGTGACAGACAGGTTGCCACTTGTTTCCCCCTATAAATATATGTATAAACGTGCAATTACTCACCATTAAAATCTCTTAAAACATGCGGGGCTCTCAATTCCACAGACCTTAGTCTTAATGGGATCGGAAACTTAGAGCGGGTCATAAACCCACTCTTAGGAAGGACATAAACTTGCCTGGTATATGGGGCTGTCATCCCTGAGACACTGATCCCAGTACCACACCCACCCACTGGGCTGGAAGCAGTCCTTCCTCAACCACTGGCCCTTGGAGGAGGCAGAGGCCACAGGGAAGGGGGGACAGATTCTCCAGCTGAGGTGATCCACTTAAAATTTTGTTTTATTTTTTAACATTTGCTCATTGTCCTAGTTTGATTTCTGCTGTGACAAAGCACCCCGAGAAACTACAACATAGGGAAGGAAAGGATTTATTTAGCTCATGAGTCCATGGTATGGTCCCTTCTGTGAAGGGAAGGCGAGAGTTTAGGTAGCTAGTCATACCACATCAAAAGTCAAGAGCAGAGAGAAAAGGATGCACCCACGAGGCCTGCTTGCTTGTTGGTGTTCTTTACTTTTATACAGTTTGGGGTCCAGCCTAGGGAATGGTGCTGCCCACGGTGAGCTAGGTGCTCCTATATTAACTGTGAAGACAATTCCCTACAAATATACCCATTACATAATTTCTCATTAAGACTTTCCTCCTAGGTGACAAAGGTTGTCAAGCTCACTTCAAAACTAGCCAGCAGACCCATGTTAGCAACTTTCAGTAAGCTTTAAAACTTCCCTGGGCTCTGAATTGTGATACTAAGGTACTCAAAACTCAGAGCCAATACCTTGTTTCAAAAACTATTGATTTTTCAAGGCGTGTGTGTTCTTGTGCCCTCACAGAACTAATGCAACCACAAACTGATAGGGAGGGCTTGTGGGTGTTCCGGAAACCAGTAAAATACCTGCAACAACCAAACAAATGCTCAATCTAGAAAATTCCACATGGGAAACAGCAGGAAGACCTGGGACTCTCCATCTGCTCTTGCCTTCATGTGTCCCTGTCTTAGGTAGACAGGGAGGAAGGTATTCAAGTTCTATTTGTTGTGGTTTGCATAGGAAGTGCCCCCCTCAACATTCTCAAAGGCTCATTCTGGAAGGCTTGGTCCCCAGCAATATTGAGAAGGGATTGGATCATGAAGGCTCTAGCTTCATCCATGAGTCAACCCATTGATAGGTAATGGGCCAGCAGGAGGTGGGGCCTGGTTGGAGGAAGTAAGTCACTGCCTTTGTCCCTGCCCTTGCCCTTATGGTATCCCTGCCTCCCTTCTGCCATATGGTCAGCAGCAGTATTTCAGCGTGAATTCTCTGCAACAGAAATTTTCCTCAAAAGCACATGTCAGGAAGCAATGGGGCTGGGAGCCCGTGGACCTCTGAAAGTGTGACCCGAGATGAACGACCCTTCTCTCAGTTGTTCTCTCAGGCATTGGCCACAGGGATGAGAGATCACTAAGGCCCAAGTTTCAGCCTATGGACTAGAAGGGAAATGAAGAAGTTTTTAGAAACTCTCACCTACCTGGGCTTCCAGGGGACTGCTTCTACAGTCCCAGACTTGGAGCTCAGGAGGGAATGAATGCATAATCTGGGTCTCAGCTTAGAAGCCTTAGGAAGCAGCAGTAGACAATGATAGAAGCCTATGCAGGGCCTAAAGGCCACAGATGTGGGGGCCAGAATGGCAGGCAGAGGATCCAGGCTCTGGAATGAAGCAAAGTTAAACTCTTATGGACATCAAAATATGTGAAAGCAGCTATGTGTACAGAAGAATTTAAAAAATACACATACAGGCCTGGGAATGAGCATGCCCAGAAAAAGTTGGGCAGGCTTCTTTAACCTTCAACCTTCCAGAGATCAGTAAGAACCTCCTCACACAGAGCCAGACCCTAAAGGCCAGGGGAGGGCACTTCCCTTTTCAGAAGCTCAGTGTTCTACAAAGGATCACATGGCACCCCTCAAAAAACAGGGAAACATGGCCTATAGGAGAAAAAAAAGATCTGCAGATGAGAACTTATATACCTTCCCTCCGTGTAGAGACAGCGGCGTCAAAAGGGGGAAGAGGCAGCCCAGAAGGCCACAGGGAGACCACAGACAGCAACAACCCTCATCTCCCTGGTCACAGGGGGGCATTTAGTAGAGTGGACTGACATCCAGGGCTCAAAACAGTTTCCAGAGCCCAGTCTCTAGGAAGCCCTCCAAACTCTTGCTGTGACACATCCAGGTGCCCTATACAAAGTAGTGGGGGATAGTTCAGGAAGGGTAGGATAAGGGGCTTGTATGCCTTGGACCTCTCAAGGCTAATCCTTGTCCATCACACCTCATCCCCGAAGCTGACACAACAGTTTGTCATCTAACACATCCCTCACTCGGCTTCATGGTGTGTCTACCACTCTTGGCAAGCTCAGTACCCACGAGGACATCCTCCTTATCCCACAGCCTCTGGATTTGGGGGCCTTCTGTTTGCCTTGTGTTTTAGTTACTTTTCTAATCGTTGTGACCAAATATCTGACAAAATCAATTAAAGGGAAAAAGCTTTTATTTGGACTCACAGTGGGAAGCGTAGTCCACCATGGCAGGGAAAGAATGGCAGCGGGAGTGTCAGGTGGCTGATCACATGGCACCCAGAGTCAGGAAGCAGGGAGAGACACAGAGAGAGGAATTCTGGTACCCAGCTCACTTCCTCCTTTTTGTCTTTTATTTCAGTCCTGACTCCCAGCCAATGGGATAGTGCCACCCATATGCAGCGTTGGGTTTTACCTTCTCAGTTAAACTTCTCTGGAAACACCCTCACGAACAGCCAGAGGTGTGTCTCCCAGGTGATTCCAAATCTGGCCAAATTGGCATTGAAGACTAACCACCACACCCTGTATTGGTCATGGTTCTCTACAGACGTAAGGTGCTCCTACCTTAAGGGGTGGGCTAGCTAGAGACTCAGCAGGGATGAACTAGAGAGAGTTCCCCTCAGAAGCTGGTAGGCTTCAGTCTACAGATGTGAATCTCAGGAGGCACACCCTCCAGTGTGAGGTCTGGGCACTCTGGCTCAGGCAGCTCACATAGAGAGTTAGCTCCCCCACTCTCCCCTTGATAGCCTGAATCTTACTGTTAGCTGCATCTACCCTCTCCTACCTCTCTACCTCAGCCTTGTCCTCTAGACCCCACATGGCGCCATCCTGCCTGCTCTACCACTCAGCTCTATCCTTGGCCCCTCTGTGTCCTCTCTACCCAGTGTCCATGATACTACAGGCTCAGCCTCTTCCAGGACTCCAGCGTTGAAGGCCCTCCCTCTGCATCCCTCCCCTGGGAAGACCCAGGCAGGGGGTACTTCACCTCCTCCTCCTTTCATCTACACTCAAAACTAACCTACCTGTTCTGATCTCTTCTGGAGTCTTTCTACACAGGGACCAAGTAAGTTCACCCCATGCTCTTATCTTTCACATCAGCCTTGTCAGCTTTTCAGCATCATCTTGCTCTCTGCTCAGGGGATCTTTCCCTTCTGCACCCCCAAACAGGAATCTCAGTGCCTTGTACTCCACACCCAACTGAGCCGGGCTTGCTTCTCTGGACCATTATAATTATACCAGTAACTCATGGCCTTAATTGTTGAGACTTTATAGCCATCCTCATTACAGGCTGGAGCGAGACAACACATTGTCTGGGGCTTCGTATCCCTTTACTCTTACAAAAATCATTAAACAAGATTATGGCTAAGGCAAAGTAAAAATTGAAAACCAATAAAATGGAACAAAAGGGACAAAAGAAGGAAGCACGAGCAGGATGTCTTATTCATGAAGCTGGAGTCAACGTTATGAGCAATGCTAATAACCACGCGGGCCCTCGCTGCTGTGTGTGCTGTGTGCTCCCAAACTAAATTCAGTGCAACAGATCCTTCAGAGAAAGTGAAGGAAGAGAACAGTGGGATTTGCAAGAGGACTTTTCATGTCCTTGCTCTCTCCAGCAATGTGTAGGACTTATAATATTCCATAAAGAAGATTTCAGCGACGTTAAACAAACCAGTTGTGTTTTATTTTGAAATGATGGCTTAGCTCTTGCTGGAGTTCCTTCGGCTTAATCCCAACCTTGAGATAAGGCTCCTCTGTGAATGGCTTCTTTGAGATGAGGCTGAAAGTAATTCAAGAATGTGAGGAAAGCAATATAGGGGTGGGAGGAGCCAGGATGGGGCTCGTGCCAGGCAGGAGTTGGCTCACACGACTATGGCGGCGGAGAGGTCCAGGAACTCCAGGAAACCCAGGGGCTTGTGGTCTATGTTTCTAAGGGGATAATGGTCACAGCTTCAGCAGGTCGGGGTGGGGATGATGACAATGTAGCTCTAGCAGACAAGGGGTGTTCTACTCAGGTCCTCAAAGGCCTCTTCCCTGGGGAAGCCTGTGCTCTGGACTCAGGCTGCTTGTTTCAGTGCTGATGTCTCATTGACCATGGATTCTGGGTTAGTTTGTGAGGATGTGATCAACCTTACCCACAGAGTTCACCATCCAGGATGCACAAGTGAGCTGCAGGCAGCTAGGACTCAGTAGCACTGTAGCCTCTTAGATGATGAGAACCTCTCTCTGCCTGGCTGAACAAAATGATGCTGAAGTGTTACAGGCCTTGCTTTAGGGCCTAAGGGCTGAGTTTGGGATATGGCTTCATCATACCTCTAGCTACAACTCTAACCAGACTGATGAGGGTGGGAGCATGAGAGACACGGAAGACTTGGGGATGTGTGAGGCTCCACAGTTTAGTGGGGCGTGGTGAGCACTGGAAAGCATGATGGATCTTGGTGGAATGAAGTGGACATGGTGGGCATCTCAGGGAAATGATAACATGGTAATGGTGAGGCATGGAGATGGAGCATAGTAGAGCGTGGTGGCTTGGTAGGGCATGGTGTCACAGTGGAGCATGGTGGGTATGGAGGAGCATGGCAGGCATGGTAAGGTGCTGTGGGATGTTCTGTATGGCAAATGTGGCTAATAAAACACTGATTGGCCTGTGGCTAGGCAGGAAGTGTAGGCGGGACTAACAGAGAAAATAAAAAGAACAGGAAGGCAGAGGGAGTCACTGACTGCCAGCCGCCGCCAGGACAAGCAACATGTAAAGATGCCGGTAAGCCACAAGCCATGTGGCAAGGTATAGATTTGTAGAAATGGATTATTATAAGATATAAGAACAGTTAGCAAGAAGCCTGCCACGGCCATACAGTTTGTAAACAATATAAGTCTCTGTGTTTACTTGGTTGGGTCTGAGCGGATGTGGGACTGGCAGGTGGAAGAGATTCGTCCTGACTGTGGGCCAGGCAGGAAAACTCTAGCCACAGTAAGGTTTTGGAAATGGTGCATGGTGAGCACAGTGAGCATGGCACATGATAGTGAACGTGGCAGATCTTGGTGGAACAAGGTGCATATGGTGGGAGTGGTAGAGAATGGTGGGCAGGGGGGACCTGGTATCATATTATAGTGTGGTGGGTGTAGAGGTGGAATGGGGTAGCTATGACGGCATAGCAACAGAGCTTCAGTTACCTGATGGGCCGTAGAGAACAGAGAGCAGAAAACTTTATGGCTGAACTGACCCATGGATGTAGCTCCTCTCTCAGCCCCAACAGCATAGGTGCTAAGTAGTGATTCTCAACCTACGGGTCATGACCCTTCCTTTGGGGTTGTCGAATGACTCTTTCACAAGGGTCACATACCAGATATCCTACATATCAGATATTTACATTTCGAGTCATAGCAGTAGCAAAATTACAGTTAGGAAGGAGCAATGAACACAATTTTGTGGTTGGGGGTCACCACAACATGAGGAACTGTATTAAAGGGTCACAGCATTAGGAAGATTAAGAACCACTGCCCTAAAGGAAAATGCTTTGAGCAGCTTGGTAGACATTATGGACAAGTTTGGATTATGTGGAAACGGTAGGCAAGGTTTAGAATGTTAGGGAAGAGGACTTACATGGACTGTAAAGCAATGGAGGTGAAGCAGCTGTGGAACTCAATAGGACCCAAGTCCTGGCTCCACAGAGCAAGAGGGCGGGCACTTTGTCAGCTTCAGTGCTCCGCTTCCTTGTGGTGATGCTGCATGTGTGATGAGTCAGTGCCCATCTTCCTTGTGGTGATGTTGCATGTGTGATGAGTCAGTGCCCGGCTTCCTTGTGGTGATGTTGCACATGATATTTCGATAAGATGAAATAAGTGTACAGGGTTTTGTTCCACCCTGTACACTAAAATAATTTCTTGATATATTCAAAAAAGTTAAGTATAAAGATAAAATTTATGGGAAAAATAGAATGTGGTTAGCTGTTTTTCTTGTCTCAGACACACTGCCCTAAATCTAACAAGGCAGTTCTGGTACAGGATTTACAGAAATAGGAACTGAGATATTTTTATGCTTAAAAAAAAAAAGCTCACCAGAAATCTTCATGTTTTCAAATAAATAAACATTAATTTGTCATTGCATTTAATATTACATCTGAGTAAAAATATTATTGTTAATTATAATGACATGAACTTTTCTGAAACCATAGCTTGATTCTACTTAATAAAGGCAATTAATAAATCTACAACTGTTATATTAATTGTATATCTTTGTAAGTTTCGTATGATTGGACTTTAAAATTTTTTCATGGTCTCTCTCTTTTGGTTTATTTGGAGTAGCAGGTACCAGAGTTACCCTCCAAGACAAAAAAAAAACCCAACCTTTCTTTAAAAAGTAAAAGTATAGGGAACAATGCTTGTCAGGATGCTGACTATCAGTCAGTGATGGACGGTGACTCACAACAGGCTAGACATGCTCAGGACTCCAGTGGCACCTGGCCGGTTTGCAGGACTGTGCATATGGAGGGGTCCAGGCAAAGCCTCCCCTACTGTCCTGCATGTTAAGATAGCCCTGAGTCTGGGGAAGTCCATGTGGGTCGAGTTTGGTGACCTTCTGAAGCCGGGGTGAAGGCCAGTCAACAGGTGTGTGAGAACACCAGGGGAGGGCAAGGAAAAGCACACAGTGGGTTAGAGGCAGCAGTTCCCTTCCTCCCAGCTGCCATGCACAGCAGAGGAGGCAGAAGGGCTGGGCTGGTTCTTCCTAATCAAGCTTACATACAAGCCAGAGGAACGGGCTGATTCTAAAGGTTTGTACCACAGAAAGAAAGAAAGCAACATTTAGAGGAACATAAGCATCTAAGATACACAGTAGGATAAAAATCCACAATGTCTGGTGTTTAGTCAAAAAGATCAGGTATGCAAGGAAGCAGGCACATCAATTAATCACAGCCAGTCCAGAGTGACAGGTGATACGATAACTAGACTGATATTTTAAAATAACTGTTGTGACCACATTTTAAATATATGAGAGAGAGGGAGAGGGAGAGAAAGAGAACCAGGCAGTGAGAAAAGATGCAGAAGAAAACGTGTTCTTCTTGAACTAGACATGAAAACCACAGTGTACGAGATGAAAACACTCTGCAGTGGGTCACAGCACATCACACACACACCGTGGAAGCAACCGTGGAGCTGAACACATGGCAATAGAAATTGTCAGGGGAGGAAAACAGAAAAAAATTAAAATGTCCCTAAACAGATTAAGCAGCATGAACCAGGTTCTTCATATCACACCTGGAAGAGCAAAGACAGCAGTTGAAGCGGATGCCTCTGCAGAAATGCTACAAGACAGATGATAGCACAGAAAACTGTATAGAATTGAAAAGGAAAATAATTCAGCCTGGAATTTTATAGCAGGGAAAAGTACCTTTCAAAAATAAAGTCAAAATAGACTTTTCCGTACATACAAAAGCTTAAAAACATCTATTCCCAGAAGATGTGCACACGGAAATGTGGGAGTCCTCAGGCAGAAGAGAAATCACAGGAGACATCAATATGACTTCACAAAAGGAGGGGAGGGCCAGGACCTGTAACCACTGAGCTAGCCCTGCTATTTCTAAAGGTGCTTTGAATTAAATAATTATTTGAGACAGCTGCAGTGCATGGTGGGGCTCATACACTGTACATATGTCAACAGCATCCAAAGACAACAGGGGAGAAATGGTCTACACCGTCGTGGGGGTTTGACTACTGAACGCAACCCAGCAGTGCATTACTTGAAGGCAGACTATGGCCAGCTGAAGACAGCCACTGTAAACCCCAAATGATGTAAGTAAACCCGGGGTGACACAGAAAAGAGTTACAGCTCATACACCAGAAAAAACAGATAAAGGACTTTAAAGATGCACTAAAACCCAGGACTCATTTCTAAATAAAAATCTTGGCAAACTAAAGATAAACGTGGAATTCCATGACCTGATGATGACACTCCCTGGTTATTGCTCATTATTTATTAAACATAGCCTAAAGTCACCTGAGAGGAACGCCCGCTAGACCCCAGGAGACCTGCACAAGAAGGCATTCCATCTGAGAATAAATTTTTACTCCACTCTTTCCAAACTGGGTGGTTTCACTTCCTTTCCCTGCCTTATTTCCCTGGCCAGATCTAGTTCCAGACTGAGCAGAGGTGGTGAGGGTAGGCATTCCCATGGTATTCCTAGTCTAGAAGGCACTGGAGTCGACTTGCTTGATGAGTGATGTCAGCTGTAGATTTCAGTGTCTGCTCCATTTGGCTTCTCCGCTGCTGTGACAGAGCATGCTGGCAAATGCGGCTTGAGGATGAAAAGGTTTCAGAGACTGACAATGACTTCAGCAACATCGAAGACCAGGTCTGTGGGCAAAAGTCAACTGCATTTCCATTTATGAGCAACAACTCTGATTAATATTTTAAAACCCCATGTATAATAATCTCAGAGTATGAAACTTTTAAGGATAAATCTGACCAAGGAGTTGCAATACTATAGAGGGAAAACCACAAAATTTTCTGAGAAAAATGAAAGAACTAAATGAATAGAGAGCTTGGCTATATATGTGGATGAGGAAACTGTATATTACAGTGTTGATTTTCCCCATACTGCTGCTGATGTGAGCCCAACAAAAAATTCCAGGCTTTTAGTGTTTGAACTGACAGCTTGGATTTCAAATCCACATGGGAATTCTGAGGAGGTGAACTAGAACAATGGAAAAGAAGAGGGACTCTGAAGAGCTAACTCACACATGTGGCCAACTGACTGTGGACCAATGGTCACAGGAAACTCAAGAGAGGAGCAGCAACCTCTTCTACAGATGGGGCTGGGATAACTGGTCAACCGTTTGCAAAAAGAAAAAAATGTACTTCAATATTTCATCTTATGTAAAAACCAACTTAAAACAGGTCATATACTCAAACCTAAATCTATAAATCTATAAGAAAATGTAAAGGAAGCCTTTGTAAATTTGGGTTATGTCAAGAAGTTTTAATATTTGCCATAAAAAATCCACATAAGAATGAGATTGTGAGGTCCACACAAGATCAAGCTGACTAAAGCAGCCAACATCCCAGCAGGCAGTACTAACTGGCCTTCGTGGGTTACCAAAAAAGAGAGGACATGCATACGAGGGGACATGCTGGGGTGTCAAGGGAGAGTGGAAGGAGTTGGGGGTGTGGATATGATCAAAATACACCGTATACATGTCTGAAATTGTCAATAAATAAAAGAGGCTACAAAAAGATCGATAAACTGACCATATCATGCACATCTCTGTGTGTGTATGTATGTGTGTGTGTGTGTGTGTGTGTGTAATGTATTTGCATGTGTGTACACAGGTGTACATGCTCACATATATTTATGCAGAGGCCAGGGAAGAGGCTGCATGCCTTCTTCTATTCCTCTTCACTGTATTGTGGACAAGGTCTCTCTCACTGAACCTGAAGATGGCAGTTTTGATTGGAATGACTGACTAGCAAACTCTTGGGACTCACTTGCCTCTGCACCCCCACCTCCCACTGCTGGGGCCACGGCATGTGTGATCGTGGATTTTTATGTGGTTGCTGGGGATTCAAACTCAGGTTCCCTTGCTCTCACAACAAGTTCCCTTACTGGTTGAGCCATCTCTCCTCTTTAGCCCCAGTAACTTGGCTCTTTGAATTATATTGCTAAGAAAATAAACTTGCAAGAGGTAGTTTCAAAGTGACACATTTGAACAAAGGATTTATATATGAGCAGCACACAGAGTCTCGCTATTATTACTTATCATAGAAATGCAAATTTGAAGTCTAATGTGGTACCACAATACACCTATTAGGATATCTAGAATTTAAAGTTTGCCTGTACTCAGTGCTGGCAAATGGATGCAGACTTGGACTTCACACTGCTGGTGGGCACTTGGAACAATAAGCTTGTTAGAGAGCATACCACCAATTTCTTATTAAAAATATAAACCTACGCCTCCCTCCATGACCCAGTGTGTGTATATGTGTGTGTTCCTCTGTGTGCATGTGCATATGTGTGTGAAGCCTTGGAACGACCTTGGCTGTCATTCTTTCAGTCACCATCCACATTGTTTTTGAGGAGGGGTCTCTCATTGGCCTGGAACTTATGAAGTAGACTAGGTTGGTTGGCCATAGAACCCTACTGATCTTCCTGCCTTTACCTCACCAGAGCTGGAATTCTGAACATTTGCAGCCAGGCTTTTAAAATGTGGGTTCTGGAGAATGGGACTTAAGTCCCCATGCTTGCAAGGTGAATGCTTGATTGACTGAGATATAATCTCCTCAGATTACGGTCATTCTAGTTACATATAGTTATCATATACATATACAGGTAAGCATGAAGGCATGTGCCTCCACAGTGATGTGTAAACAGATACAGTAGTTGGCTTGGTGGCAACACAATGGATACAGTTGGAAGTGTGTCAGCTGGTGGATTGGCTCATGGCCATGTCTGTTATTGTGTTGATTGATGGTTGATATGGGAGGGCCTGGCCCACTGTGGGCAGCACTATCTCTAAGCAGCTGGGCCTGGACTGTGTATGAAAAGTAGTTGAGCATGAGCCATCAAGCAGCGATCTCCTGTGCTCTGTCTTTTAAGTTCCTGCTTGAGTTACTGTCCTGACTTCCCTTGATGATGGCTTGTGACTTGGAAGTGTGAGATGAAAAAAAAACCCTTTCCTCTACCAAGTTGTTTTTGGTCGGAGAGCTTCATCACAGCAACAGTTTAGAATCCGGACAGCCACTTAGCAATGAAATGCAATGAGCCTGGTGATATCACAACTGAATCTCTAAATAATTATACCGGTGGAAGAAGCCAGACTCCTTCCTCCCTAAAAACACAGTCTGTGATTCTGTTTACATCCTGCCCACTAGAGCATCTCTACCTGTGCCGAGGGAGGAGGAACAGGAGGAAGAGGAAGGGGAAGGAGAGCACGAGGGAGCTCTGGGAGCGACACTTGATGGCAGTGCTGGTTTACAGTGTGTGCAGACCTACAAACATTAAATAATATACTCCAATATGTGCGCTTTACGGTATGTCCATTGCACCTAAAAAAGCTGTTAAAATAAGCTTCAAAAATTCATGTGTTGTGGCTTTTCCTTCTCGACAGTGCCCACTGGTCTTAGATCTAATCTGGCAAAGAAAGAAAAACACATCCTTTTTTTTCTTATCAGTGTCTCACTTTAGTATATTATAAAAGTTTAAAGCAAGGCAATTATAGATACAATTGTAAGTCACTCTGCCTATCACAGTCTTGGTGAAATTAAATGGTTTACAGAACACTCGTGTAATTACACAGCTCTTCCATGATTAGAACCTGTCAGCCTACGGAGTCTCAGCCTCCTGTGTAATCTGGGGGTGTAAAGGTAAGCCGCTCGTGGTCTCGGCATTGGGTGTACTCGAACAGTGAAACTCCTTCAGGGTCCTGCTTCTAATTGCCTCAGCTCCTACCGTCTGTCTCCCATGGTGACAGAATTGCTGGCAAGGTCCTCATCATAAGCATATTAATTTGAAATAAGCACACCGGTGGAAGAACAAATTAGGGTGCCCAAAGCAGAGGCCATTTCCCTCTGCTACGCTGTAGGAATGGCTCTGGCTATAACCTTATTCCATGCGCTCTCTCCTGTAATTACCAGCAACACCCACTCATTCCCACTTCAGTGCGGGTGCTCACGCATGGCCTTGCTTTATAAAAAGAACACAACAAGACACCTCCGAAATCGGAGCCTCCATTTTAGGAGCTGCTTCCCCTCCCACTGGAAAAGCCTCTCTCAGAGGTATTGGAGGCCACAACCGTGGGGTAACTCTGTTCACATGCCGTCGAATAGGAGAGGGAGAGAGGAGGAGGTTGTGGTCCATGTCAGATGTCCCTACTGGACTTGAGCCCAGCTTGCTTCTCCTGGATGCCTGCCTGTCTTTGCACTCATATTGGATGCTGAAAGCCCCCAGCTACTGGAGCGACAGGGGATTTGTCCTTTCCTGTTTCTGCCAAAGGAGTGCTCTTCTGTTTCCTGCCCCTAACCCGTGAAGCCTTGTTCTCTTTTGTCTTCATCCATGCATGGCTCCCCTTGTCTAGGTGGGTTTGGCTGATTCACCTCGGAGACACAGCTCATTGCAGTGTGCTGGACTCTTCTGCTGGCTGCCTTGCCTGCTTCTGCCCTGTTCTTTGTATCCCCCGGGTTCTTTCTGAAATGCAATTCTGACCAGTAGTATGGGCCCAAGCCCTCTAGGTGGGTCCCCCATGTAAAATTCTTACTAGCCACAAGGAGCACACGAAGCCTTTTGTGACCTGGAGTGACTGCCGAGGCCTGTGTACACCCACTCCCTGTAGTGACTGTTGTCCAATCCTAGGCAGCGCTGCTGTCCTAAAATATTGGGACAAGCAGCAAATACTGGGTACGTATGGTGGGAGTCTTTGCTGCTATCATGTAGCTCAACCTCAAGGTTCTTGTGAGCCTGGACTCTGTCTTGTCCCCATTTCCTTTAATATAAGCATGTACATGGTGGGAATAAACAGACACTCCATACACACAAGAGGGAAAGCATTGGGGCGTCAATGAAGCCTGTGCCTCCAGATTATTTATACCTCTTCTCTGGAGACCTGGACTTAAAAGCCACATTTTGTATAAATAATCACAGGCAATTTTGTTCTAGTTTACAGTTTAGCAATACCAAGGGATAAAATAGAACAGAAATCCAAGGGTACTGACCACCTGCACTGTGTTGTCCTGTGGGAAGGCTTCTGGAGGCACAGTTCAGCCCAGGTACAGCACAGTCAGGGCTGATCAAGTTCCATCTCCGAGTCATCTAGGGCAAGTTGTTTTTGTTGGGTATTTTGGCAAGGCAGTTAGAAACGTGACTCATATAATGTACAGTAGGGGTGTAAGGATCCCCATGGTTCTGTGTGATCCTGCCCTTAATGCAGGTGGAGAGCAGTGGACCTAGAGGTCCTGGAAGGGCTTAGCACGTCTCTCCTTCCGGATCTTAGCGTCTCCACCCTGACCTCCCTCTACTTCCCCGACAGCACTGAAGTGGCCTGAAGCAGGCGTTGTCTGGATTTCCATGGTAGCACTTTCTCCCTAGAGAATAAACGTCTGGAGGGACAAGTCAAGGGGTCTGCTTGTTCACAACAGGCTGTGGCCATTGCATCCAACTTTCAGCCTCTGGTTTCTGGGGAGAGCAAGGTCTTGCTTCCTGGAGGGAAGGAGAAATGTAAGGAGCATGTGGGTAGGAATGGAATGGGGAGGCACAAGGGAGATCCCATCCTGCTTTTTTTCATATAAGATGCTGTAGAGCATGACTACCTACAGTCCCTTCAGGAGAGTTTAGGAGACCCCAAAGATCTGGGAGATAAAAGTCTCACCCGTGAGTCAGGAGCACCTCAACCCCCAGTGACACCTCTCATCTGGGACCCTAAGTGCAAAGGTGGCAGCATCCTTTCCCCTCATCAGAATCACTGTCACTGGGAAGGAATCATTACACCCTAAGGTCAGGCTGTCCAGGCTTCCCACAGAGCCCAGAGCAGGTGACAGGGCACAGTCAGCTGTCTGCAAATGGGGTGACACACGATGACGGCCCTCTCCGGGCTCCTTCTGCCTTGGCAGCTCATTTTCCCAGTAGACAAGTTCATTTTCAGCAGCGTTGACCTTTTACAGGCAGTACTAGGGTCTCTAAGTGGCCATCTGACCAGAGCCCACACAGAGACACCATGTCATCTCCAGGGATAGACGACATGAATGTCAAGACCCGGGTTCTAGAAAGTGAGCGTCAGTCATTCTCACCAAGACCCCTAGACTCATGATTCAGAGCACAGAGGAGGCTGCCAGCAGCCAGGCAAAAGAGGGCTGGGCCCAGAAAACGGTTACAGTGGGAACCCAGGAGGGTAAGCTGGGTCACTTCTGACTTGTGTCATTTTCAGTGGCCAGAGACAGGAGCTATGCCCTGATCTGAATAGATAAGGCCAGAAGAACTTACTGTATTCAATGAATGGTTGAATTAACCAAACATTTGACAAATCCAGGCAGTAATGGAGAGGTCTGTTATAATGAGATTTTACTGTATCTCATTTAAGGAACTAGGAAACAGCCATTCAAAGGCTGTTCTCAGTACATTTAGAGTACAATACACCCAGCTTCCCTGCATGAAGGCAAAAATGGGCTTTTGCACCATCCAACTTCAATCACAAAGGTAATTAACCCGACGTACTGGTTGAGCCACTTAAGCCGTTGCCACGTGAATCTTCCTTTGATCGCAATAACCATCGTAGCAGCCGTATATCAGAGCACTGTGACGGCCCTGTGAGTTAGATTTTTATAAGTGACATAAACGGCCATATGGATTTACGTTGAAAGAAGCTCTGTTTCCCCAGTTCTTATTTGGGAATTGTGACTTATTTACATAAGAAATTACATTTGGGTCTTATTTGCATATCACATTGACAAAATGCTATTTCCAACAGCGGTGGTGAAGTTAGCAGCGACGGATCTGAAGCATGCCAAATGTCTCTGGGATAAATGCTAACTGTGAACATGCACTCCCAGGAACACTGGCTGAAACATTAACTTAGTCCTTAAGTGGCCAAACAGTCACGTTAAACTGTCCTCTGCCGTGTGATCCCTCCACAGGCCAAAAGAAGTTTCATGGTTGCCGAGCACAGCTTTCCTTCCCCTAGACGGGGCTGGGTGAGCTGTTGGCACTGATGCCAAGTAGCCCCTGGCTTCCATTCTCGCACCAGCTAGAGCTTCTTGTCAGCCACCTTGAGGAACTGTGGCAGCCCCCCATGGTCACCAGTGCCCCTCAGGCATCCTGGACTCTGATCCAGTTATCCACGTCTCTCCAATGGCACTCTAAGCTTCACGAGGCTCAGGTGCTCACTGTAACACTCACAAGAGTGAATGTCTGGTCCAGGGAGGTGCTGTACAGGTATGCAGAGTTTGTGGATGTGTGGGAGGGTGGACTGGTTGCTGATGGCTTCTGCAGGAGCAGAGACTCATGCGATCTCATCCATACTCTCTCAAGCCCTGGGCAGACAGGCTGGGTGAGCCCTGGTGTGGGTCCTGTGACAAGGGCAGTTAGAGCCCTGGCTCTTGGCATCTCAGCCAGCACCCCTCCTCTTTCAGCTCCCAAAGCCTCAGGTAACTGGTGGAGCTGTGTCCCAGAAAACCTAACCACCAGCTATTTTTATAAAGGATGAGGCTTGGCAGGAGGCAAGATTGATAAATCCCTTTTTAGATTGGTGTGAATTCTTCTCTTTAGGGCCCTGAGCAGGAGCCAAAGCTCAGGAAAATAAAGCATCTATTCCTGTGTGTACAGCTGCTCCCAGGGCCTCGCCATAGCCACAGCAAGAGGCTCTGTGCCTGGGGGCTAGGGATTTAGCTCAGTGGTAAAGCACTTGCTTGTCATGTGCAGGATCCTGGATTTGACCCCCAGCACTAGCAGCAGGGAGAGGGCCTGTGATCCTGCTATGGGCCTGTGATCCTGCTATGTTCTGTAGTTTTTTCTCGCCCAGGTGGCTTGGGTTCTGGGGAAGATGCCAGCTAGAGACGTCTTCTTCCACAGCTACCCCCGGCCTTGTCCTCATCCCCTGCTGAACTGAGCAGGAGGAGGTCTTGTTGGAGACAGCAGCTTAGCAGCCAGCAGGAGTTTCCTTCTCTGGTACTGTTGCCTGTTCCAGGGTTGACGAAGCCGACAGGTTCCTTGGATCATAGAAGGTCTTCCAAATGTCATCAGCTGGACATTTCTGGGGCCTTATAATCTCCATCCCCCTGCGCCCAACACTGGGTGAAAGGTCTGACCCATGCACTCATATAGGCTTCTTTTTCTTTGTCCCTTGTGTAGAGCTAGGCTCGTCCTCACCACCTCTGCCCCATCAGCTCTGTCTGGACACAGCTCAGGTCTCCTGCCGCAGATCTCGATGTTTGGCAGGCACAGTTGTGTGACCAGGTTCAGACCACATGTAACTCCTGCTGAATGGGGAATGTTCTCTCTGTAGCTCCACTTGGCTGTCAGCATCACTTGGTGAGAGTCAGCTCAGTGCATGGAGGGTAGCCAGCCTGCTGAGCCCCTGTCACTCAGAGGTTGAGTGTTGGACCTTGCCTCAGTAGAGCAGCTCAAAAGCTTGATTCTTAGACGGTGTTCCCAAGAGGGAGATGGCTCCGAGAGAAGAGAGAGGGGCGGGCATGGGCTCCTCAGGTCTTGAGGCCTGACTGGGGAATGCTCCCTGCTAACCACTGTGTCAGCCAGTGGCCCATCTCTGTTGGTGATGGAAATATCTCAGAGCTTGTGTGTCTCTGCATGTGTATGTCTTCACTCTTCTATGTGTCTGCTTCCTAAAACATAAAAGTGAAGAGATAGCTTTCAGGTGTTGTAATGAGTGAATGGAAACACATGTGGGAAGAGATGACCCCAGAAAGTGTCAAGAGGGGGAGAAAAGCCATTCTAAGGGAATCGTTCTAGTACCTCTGGATCACCATCAACAGCCTGAGGCTCCCATGCTCTTATCCGCTGGTGACATTCAGTTTATATCTTGGGGAACACAGTCAGAGGGACTAAGGCATATGTGCAGGTCCACAGAGCCTCTGAGCCTGGGCTCTGAGACATGCCCATCACTGGCAGGTGGGGCCACCACTTGGCACAGTGGTGGGTCTGAGGCAGGAAGGTGGGGGCGGTGGGAGGTGGGTGTACTGCTGGCTGGCTTTGCTTCCCCCCTTCTCTCAGCCATGTGTGTGGGATTTGGAGTTCCTGTCTTCTATATATGTCAACCCCGGGCCACCTGCTTCTCTGCCCTGCCCTTCCCACATGGATATCCTTTTACCCAGGGCCCTTTCTCCCTACATTCTGCTTGCCTCTCTCCATTTGCCAGTCTGACAGGCACCTGCATGAACAGGCCTCAGGGCTGTAAAACATTTGAACAAGAAGGCAGGGCCATCCAAATTCCCCACCTTTAGATCTTCATCCCCGGCTCCTGCTTCCTAGACCCGAGGAGGAAAGTCCATTACCTTTTTGTGTGGTGGTTCCTTCTGCCAAAAGGGGACACTGTGCCTGTAATGACCCTATAAACCTGCAGAGTTGGATATTCTCAACTCCCCATCAACAAACAGGCCTTAGCTATAGCAATGTAATGTACCTTCTTGACATCTTTGTCAATGGTGACCACACACAGTGATGAATCCCCTCTATGAGGTGGTAGTTTCTCCCTCTGACCCCAACTCTATCCTTTTGGACTCTGGGAACAGCTTGTCACAAATCTGGCTTCTTTGGTCTTCTGGCATTCTTATTGTTTACTTAATAAGCATGGGATAGTGCTGGGCCACTGGCTTCTGGTAGAGCAGGTTTCAAAGCTGAAGTCGAGTTTGGGCAGTCACTCTCCACCAGTGGGTCACTACTCAGAGTCACAGGCCGGAGAAATTTTAATGAAGGAACCGGATGATTTGAGGGTCAGCTTCTTACTTGTCCCATGGTGACCATGCCCCTCCTTGGATGTGAAACCAATGTTCCATTTTTATTCCTGCTATCTGTGGCTTTGTCTTTTTTGTGTGCCCATATTGTGGAATGTTGTTCTCCAGTATGACAAGGTCATTGGCTTCCTGAACTGTCAGTAGCTATAATTACCTAAAGATACCCGTAGAAGTTGGGCCATTAATCTCCCACCATAAGGCCCCACATCCCTCCATTTCTTCCCCAAGATTTACAGATAGTTAGCAGTTACTAGGGAAGGGCCTCAGGAGACCACATCCTTTCCCAGGGATATATAGATAGATAATGGTTACTAGTGGAGGGGCTTCTAAAGCTAAAACCTTCCCCAAAGATGTGTAGACAGTTCATACTGGCTGGGAAAGAAAGAGATTATTTTCATTCACTGGTATAGCTGCCCATAAGTTGCCCAAACCCTTGTAAATAACTCTAATTAAACTCACTGTTTTACTTTAGACTTGAGTGGAATTGTTTCTTGGGTCTTTCTGTTGGTGCCCTATGCTCTAACACAGAGCCATGCAAACAGAAATGAAGAAGTGCACACAACACTTTGCCAGAAGCTGGCAGCACAAAGGGGGCAGGCGGGACCTTGGGATATGCAGGGCTGGATATGACCCTGTCCCAGAGCCCAACCTGAAAAGGTGACAGTGGCCCATAGGGAGGGTGGAGAGATGGCACAGTCATGAGAAATGTTGAAAGTCAACCAGCAGAAACGGGGTGGCGGGGGGCAGTGAAGAGGCAGTGTGGCATTCCTTAAGCAGACCAGAGTGTCCGGCTTTTAATGTCAGCAGCTGTTTTGGGCAACGACTTCATCGTCTTGCTCACATGGGTACATTTGGTTCTGAGTAAGTCAAGCAAAAGGCTAAACACTTCCTTGTGAGCCTCCCTGTTCTTTAGATTCATTCCCAGGCCTTTTGTAATTTAAGAGTCTTCTGTGCCACATGGTTCCTGCTGAACTTGAGAACAAGATCATGTGTCAGCCCCGTGGGCTTTCTTGCTCTCTGCAGAACCATCCCCCTTTCCTTCAGTAATGTGGCTTCTTGACATCTCTGTCAATGGTGACCACACATAGAGGCAAATCCTGCTACAAGGTGATAGTTTCTCCCTCTAACTCCAACTCTCTCGCTTTGGGCTCTGGGATTGACTTGTCACCAATCTGGCTTCTTTGGTCTTGTTTGCATGGTCTCACGGGAACAGCAGTGTGGACTGGGAGACTCACTGGTTAAATAAAAAACAGACAGTGTGGCTGTGGGCTGTTGCCTGCCTCAAATGTGTCTCCGGTGATCTGATGCCAGCATGCATATTAACATCCAGGTTGCCTAATATCAAGCCTCCTGTCATTCTGACCAAGGAAACCTCTCTTCTTCCAAGGCTGCACCTCTCTGACCAATTAATGACTTACCCACTGTTGGGCACTGCACCCCTCATCATGCTCTGTCGTGGCTCTCGGGAGGTAAGGCAGGGAATTGTGGGCAGGCAGCAACCCCCCCCCCCCATGTAGAGCCACCAACTTGTTACACAACACCGACACAGGCTGTCACTGGGCTTGCACTTAAAAAAGAAGAGGAGATGACAGATTTGAGAACCTCAGCATTTTGGTAATCCCAAAAAAGGTTTGCAGAGATAATTTTCCACTTTGGGTTAAAAAGAGAAAAGACACGGGGAGAAAAGTAATTGAGCAACGCGTGCTTACTTTGCAAAGAACCTAAGTTCCAGAGCTGAGAGCAAATGCCGCCTTAACAACCTGATTTTTTTTTTTTTAAACTTTTTACTCATTAAGCCTGTGGATTAAGTTCTAGGGAATCCAGGTTCACCAATACTTTGCTGATAGACTGCTATTCTTTTCATCAAAATGGAGATACTGAAATATGAGCATTATCAGTTTATTGGAAAGCAGACACAGGGGCATTCCAATCCTGTCCTGAAATTAAAAGTAAATCCTCTGGATGAGTCCTCTAATCCCAGCTTTGTGGAGCTGGTGGGGCTTTTCTCCACAGCCTGGGAGCTGGAAGCAGAGAGGATGCTCTGCTCCCCTGCTTGATACTGCACAGGGTTCCTTGTTCTCGTCCCTGAAGTCACTCCCCACCCAGGTGGAGGTGGTCAGGACCAGGCAGATGCTGGCCCCAAGATTGCTGCTCCTGTGCACAGGGGCGGGGAGCTTTGTGTAGTCAGCGTTGGGTGACTTCCCTGGGGAGTCTATTTTCAGGTAGAGGATGCAACCACAGATGGAGAAATGATCCACCCCAGTCCAGCGGGGTGAACCAATGGGTTTATTGTGGTCGCAGGTGCGTGGGTGACGAGGGCAGCTGCGTAACTGCAAAGGCCACCTATGTTCTTCCACGCCTGCACGGGTGACAACTCAGGAAAACTGCAGGTCAAGAGCTCTGGGGGCTACATGCAGACAGTTACACTACTGAACAGACACCTCTCTTCTAGAAAGTGTTTACTGATTGTACGACCTCAAAGAGGGGTCTCTTGTGCCTTGCCACTTTCTTGTGAGTTTTCTGAGCCTCCCCCACCCTCTGGGAGAGACTGTTTCATTCTAAGGGAAAGAGCTACACAAGAGGCAGATATAGACTTCTTAGCCTCACCATTCTGGGGCCCTGGGAGGCCATTTAGAGAGGCCTGCATGAGCATCTGAGGATGTGGGAGGCTGCTGTGATGTGCATCCCATCTGTCAGCCCAGTACCCTGGGAACATGCCACACTCCTCCATAGGGCTTGCCACCATGGCAGACACCAGCACTGCAGGCCCTGCTCTGGGATGAAGCTGGAAAGGTAGAAGATTTGCTCATGTGTGGTGCTGTTTTGTGCGTATCTACTGTAGGGGACCCCAGATGACACTGTCACTGCCACTCACACAGGGAAATGTGTCTGATTTGCAAATTATCTCCATACCATAAATGCTTCAAAGCAAAAGTGGTAGTCATTAGTTATTTACTGAAGTGTTCAGGCTCTGACTTCCATATGGTCAGATTGTGGATGTTTTCAGACGGAATATCATGATGCTGGCTGGAGCCATGTAAACATGAACTCCTCTCATGTCCGGTGCTAGATGGTTCTGGGAGCTCAGCTAAGGCATATCCAATCTTTGTCACTCCTCTCTAAAACCTGTGTAGAGTCATGAGATTTGAGACAGATGGGCTCAAGATGTCCAAGATGTTCTAGGCATTCTAGAGCTGGCCAGGCTTGCTGCCCATGCCCCAACACCAGCTAGCGTTAGCTGTGACACAGACTCTGAGGGAGAGGTTTCAGTTAGCACTCAGGACTGAGTCAGGTGACTATCACCTTGAGATATTAAGACATGATAAAGGCCTCCCTCTCCCCATGTAGGTCCGGTACAGTTTGTCTGGGTTGGCCAGGGAGTGGACCCCAGGTGGCAATATCCCTGTGGCCAGCACATATTTGTCTGTATCACAGAGACTCCTCTTCCCAGCCAGTATGTGCTGCAGACCCTTGTTGCTCTAACTCAGCTCTACAGAGTGGGTGATTTGTAAAGGGCAGGTGTTCACTCCCTAGTGGTGGGAGTGGGAGAACCAGGTGTGTGTTGTATGTGCTCAGCATCCCCTGGGGGTCTGGATGGTGACTGACATGTTAGAGTGCCTCCCATGAAGGTGACAGAAACATGCTAGAGAGGGCTCTAGCAAAGCCACTCTCTCTACTGACCATAAACCCTTCAATCTACCAACCTGCAAATTACAGTTTTGGTGTGGAGCCCTCATGACTCACCTGCCCTACTTCCAAATGACATTAGCACACAAGTTCAAGGACTACATTTCAAATATAAGAAATTTGGGGACACATTCAAACAGTAGCAGGGGCCCAAGAATGTTGCCTTGTCCCTCCTTACCCTGCTCAGTGTGGGAATGCTTTTCTTCTCAGCTCTTAGAAAAAAAGGTAATAATCCAACCACACCCTTGAGAAGCGTGTGTCAGGCTCAGTTCCTACATGCTGTGATGTTTGGAGGGGATGTCCAGTCACCTCCTTTACACAGAGGAGAGATCATCTCCCAGTGAGCTCAGAACTATGTTTCTTTGGACGTTTCCTGTTACCACTTTTAATTCTGTGCTACCCCCATACTGTTTGACAGCCATTTATGAAGGACTTACCTGGCACCACAAAGTGAGTGTCATATCTGAAAAAGTCACATTAATCCCAGACAACCAAAGAATCAATATTGCCATTCTCCATGGCATGTGTACCCTCTACAAGAGAAAATTTCTCTTTACTTCAGTAAAAAAGCATGCAGACACTAAGCTTTGCTGGGCTTGGGATGTGGCTTCATCTCTGATGAACTGTCCTCACAATGGATAATTCACTTTTCCAAATACAAGGGAAGGTCCGGTGCCAACACTTGCTTTGTTCTAGGTCCCACAAGGACAATATTTGCTGTTCTGCAGTAACAACAAAAAGTCCCCTTTTGGTTCCTGAATTCTATGTGCTTTTCCTACAAGGAAACATGACCAGGAAAGTCTTGCTGTGCAAATATAATTTCTACTTTATTGGAGGTGACTGGCTGGAGATCCAAAGAGATGCAGATGGATAGAAGACAAAAGGAGCTCTGGGTACAGACCACTTTCCTTGATCAAAGGTAATCGCAGGCATGGGAAAAGCAGGCATGCAGGCAGGGTCGTTTGTTACAAGGAACTTTGATTCTGCATTTATCTGCGACTCCTCTGTCTTTTGTGTCAATGGCCCTCGTGGTGTCAGCCTCCATGCTTGCATAAGCAAGGCTCTGGTGTGTCCTTTCTGTTCATGGGATCAGCCTGGTGAGAGCAGGTGGGCAGCTGTGGGCTGTTGAGTCTGGTGCTCTCTGGTACTCTCTAGACACACACTCAGGGCCTGATTCTGCCCACGTAGAGCCAGCTCCTCAGGAGTCTGACCCATCTATGAACAGGACACCTGAGTTCAAGGGCAGGTACGTGTTTCACAAATGAAGATAGGATACTTTTCAGCTTTCAGTGCTGTTTGGGAAACCACACCATTGTTTTCCAAAGTGGGTTTCCATGGGGACCTGAGGCCTGTGGGCTGGCTCTCGTGGGTCTGGTCCCTTGTTCTTTGTTACCTCGAAGCATCTTCATGTAAGAATGTTACTGTAGATGTAACCAACCGTCGTATAAATAAGAAACACAGAACCAATGCAAAGAAGAAAGCCAAGAGGTCAGAGCTAAGAGCCAAAACCTTACCCTTCCTCCTGCAGTGGTCCTACCTCTCCGAAGGAGCCGGTACTTCCTGGGTTAAAGTCTTTTTATAGAGTCTCTGTTCTGCCTTCTCATTGGTTGTAAACCCAACCACAGGACTGCCTCATTACGGCCTATCTGTATAGACCTCCAGGTGTTCTATGGTTGGTAATGAGATTAAAGGCATGTGTATCCAGTGCTGGTTGTATCCCTGAACACACAGAGACTTACCTAGCTCTGTCTACCAAGTGCTATGATCACAAACGTACACCATCACTGCCCTGCTTTCCTATGGCTTGCTAATAGCTCTGACCCCCAGGCAACTTTATTTATTAACATACAAATAACATTTTAGTACAAAAGAAAATATTACCATATGTTACCTCATGCTTCCTGGACTGTGAAGGCTCTAGCTCTTGTGATTATCTATCTGTGCCTCTTCTCACCACCCAGCTTCAGCCAGCTCTGGTGACTGATAGACCAGCCTGACTCCATCTTAATGTCAAAATAAGTTTGGCTCTGTTTACCATAGAACTTCAGTTTCTTTTTCCTGGAATCTGACTTGCTGCACGCTCTGACCAAGCCTTGACCTACACTTTCGTGAAAACCACAAGATGTTCTGTCAAGTAATCCCAAACTACTATCTGCTTCTGTATTTCACTTGCCAAGAGCCTTCAGAAATTCCCCAGCCTTGGGAAGCGCCTAGGTTTTGTGGTTTTGAGCTATAAAAACCTTACACCTCTGTGTTTGGGGCTGTTCTCTCAAATTCTGCTTTAGGGAGAGCAAGCCACCACACTGGCTTTGCTGTGCACAGAAATAAAAATAGCTTTAATTCCACCAATAGTTTCGGTTGGTGAGATTAACAGAGATGCTGTCACAGACCCCACAGTGCCTGCCCCCTGACCTGAAGCTTTTCCCACATCACATGATGGATGTCCCTTACCCATGTTCCCAAATAGCTCCATTCTCTTATGTTCAACAGTGGTGGTCCAGGGGCTCGAGTCCAGGAGGTCTGGGGTGCTAATTAAGGATTCTCTGCAAAGCATCTGGGCAGAAAGATTGTTACCTGGCAGGTGTTTCCCTAGAACCTGCCCACCCATCACCAAGAGAATTCCTTGGGTTTGAGAGGGGAATCTTTGATGCTTGAAGAAGCAAGCATTGGGTCACCAGCTCTGGCTTCATGTGGCCATAATCCATCTGTGGGGACTTAAACCATGGGAGAAATGTCAGTGTCACATGGAATAAATATCACCGGCAATGCCACG
This sequence comes from Peromyscus aztecus, assembly GCA_902168405.1. Lineage (NCBI taxonomy): Eukaryota > Metazoa > Chordata > Mammalia > Rodentia > Cricetidae > Peromyscus > Peromyscus aztecus. The sequence goes on from CABHPQ010159951.1 coordinate 51,325, forward strand.
CTCTCAGAATGTGACTCTGTTCACAACCCAATGTACACAAACAAGGAGCACTCATCTCTACTCATGCCCGCCCTGCCCAACTGTGACTGTATGTGAGAAACAGTGCCTGGGACAGAAGAAGAGTTATAGAGCTCTGTAAGCAAATGTAGGGCTTGGCAAGGTCTTTTCCACCCTTGAAGGCAAGGGTCACTGCAGCTATATTCAGTCAAGATAGGATCATAGGGCATGGTGGGGGGGCGGGGCGGTCTCAAGATTCACTGTGACCAGCATCTTTATAATACATACACATAGCTAAATAAAGATCCAGACAGGGAGGGGAGGTGACTGTGGGAACACAGATATGAGGAATGGAGTGATGTAGTCGCAACCAAGGGATGAAGGGGCCAAAGGAGTGGTAGATGTAGGGGGGCTCCTCCCCACAGCCCTGTACAGGAGCACGTTTGGATTCTGCCTATAGAACCCAGACTCAGGGAAGTCTTTGTTGTTGTAAGGGTGAGCTGTGGCAGAGCTCTCAGAAACTAATACACAGTAAAACCAGTGTGTTTATAGGGTCAGTCATGTGCATAAGTATTTTAGTAATTGAATAATTTAATATTAGGGAATATATTAATGTAATTGATTACATTGTGGGGAGAAGAATGTTTATAAAACCACCTTGGTACAGGGAATTGATTACAGTGGTGACCCTGTTCCCAGGAAACTCCATCATTTTCCTAAATGCAAGGCTTTAGAGGCAGTAGGAAGGACAATAAATAAGACGGTCTCATATCAACCGAATGTAGAGTTCTGGAAGTATACTCCAGCAGTCTGCGGTCCCACATGAGGTGAGCCATAAAATTTTACGGAAAGGAATAAAGTAAGACAAACAAATGGAAGGATTATTAATGCGACATTATAAAGGCGTCATTTCTCTCTCAATTAATCTCAAAGCACTATCCCAGTCAGCACCTCCAGAGAGGTCTAAAGGTCATCAGGACAGCTGAGTGATGAGCAGGCTTAAACATGTCCACACTAAGGGGTAAGTAGGTCTCCTAGGCATGAACATGTTTTCCAGAGTCAGAGAGTGACTTAGGCTAGACAGACAGCAGAACAGAATGTGAAATCAGCCCACACGTGGGGGAGGGGACACATGTACACATGTCCCTGGTGGCCCTCAAGCTCAGCTGGGAAGGCGGGGCTAGCCAGTGTCCTGTAGGGAAGAACGAGCTCAACTTGTGAGGAGAAAGTCAAGTCCACTCCTTAGCTCAAATGCCAAAGCAATGAAATAGATGGACTGACTACCAAAGAGACAGAACCTGAGTTAGGAAAACACAAGGAGCAGAAACAAGGGCTTCTTCTCCACGGTGCTGGAGTGAGCCATGTCCTCCTGCTAGGCTAGCCTTCCTGCAGAGGCTTCTGGTCCCCTGGTTACCAAGGGCTTCCAGACCCCATCCTTACCTGGGAGGGGTATTGGGCAAGGAACTCAGCTCTCTCCTTTCTGATCTTCTTATGTCTGAAATGGGAGCGAGTATCCATCCCGTAGGATTACTGTGAAGAGGAAAGAAGATAATGTATAACCTGGTAAGAACAGAGCATGTGAGAGCCTCAGCTACGCCTCTGTTTGTCTAACAGTTAAAATCCTGTGCAACAAGCCTGCCCCAGTACTGAGCAAACAGATATATAACACACTTGGCATTGCCGCAAAATGTGGCAAAGAGGAAGTGGAGCCAGGTCCCTCAGCCCTGGAACTCAGGAAAGAACAGAAGAGGTAGGGAGGTGAGACTTCAGACACAGCAACTGCCTTCCCCCTGAGCCCGGCTTGGACAGGAAGGAATACTGAGGAGCAGAAATGGGCTGGACTTTAATGCAAGCCAGCCTGGAGGCTACCTCATACCAGAAGGGCATGCATATGGGCTGGTGGGCACTGGGCTCCCAAGACTAGGAGGAGGGGCGCTTGTAGCTAGCTGGTCAGGTCCTGGGGGCACGGAACCTGGTTGTGAAGTCTGGGCTAAGGCAGCCCAGAATCTTCCAGCAGAATTGACTCAGGCCTCCATGGGTTGAGATGGCTGTGGAGCAGAAAGCAGTGTCTGACCAGCTGAGTCCTGTTCTAGTGCGGAGGGTACATTGACTCTGATGGGAGCCAGAGAGAGGCCAGGGTCATCATTTTGACTTGAATTCACAGGGAAAAACTGGTCCACAGGCCACACCAGATTCAAGTTTCAACACTAGCCCAAACCTCAGACTTCAACAGGATGGGAGCCACTAAACAGGGGACCTTTGTACCTTCACCTTGGCCTCTGCTAGGGGCCCCTGGTCACCATGCCCTGTTCCACCAGCACCCTGGACACCTTCACAGGGATAAGCCTGAGGCTAGGGAGCCTGTCTTGTTCCAGGTCTGAATTTGAACTGAAAGGCTGTGTTTTAGCTCTTTAACCCTGCTTAGTCAGGAAGATATGTGAAGAATACCAGATCACTTGGGCAAGTAGATGAACACCTTCCTTCTGGGAAACTCTAAGCTGTGTGGAGGAATCAATCAATCTCATTTTGCAAAGGGTTCATACATGAATATAAACTCTCTTAGCATTTAACAAGAGCACAAAAATCTACCAAGAAGAATAAAGAAAAGTCCGGACATGACAATATATGTATACAGAAAATAAAAATGAAGGAACAGTTATCAGATAGGCCAAGATAGATGGTGTGGGTTTGCTACATGCCAGCACCCAGGCATGTGGGTAAGAGAGGACAGTGCTGGTCTCTGAGAGGGAACAAAACCTAGCTGAACACTAGGACATGCATTTGCCCACACATGGTCCTTGCCTCCCCTCCTGGTAATACATCTCTGGTCATATTCCTGCAAGGTGGTTCATGCTCAGAGCAAGGACAGAAATAGCATGTCAGGTTTTCTACCTCAGCATTTAATACCTGGGAAGACCATTAGAACCATGGAGAGCAAAAGAAGTAATTACTATCTGCAACCAACCAGGAAAGAAAAGTAATTGAATGTAATGACTTTCAGGGATAGCCAGCCTGGGGAATCCCTGCCTAGTCAGGAGGAGATGGGGAGGGCTGTGATGGTGACCTCCACCTCTGCCTCAGATACTTATAGGGAATGATCACATCTCGGGATTCTCACCCATGAGGGATGCTTATGGTTCCAGCTTGTCCTCTGGGGAATTGCTAAGGGACAATGACTGACAGGAAACAAGGGCAGGACAAGCCAGCCTCCTGGCAGGATGTCTGGAGGAGGAGTCACAGGGCAGGCTGGGTGCTCTCCTTTGGGAATGACATTCTCTAGTGTTTTGAATGGTATTCTTGAATTCTCTGTACAGTGAAACACTATTAGAACAAGCAAATGAGCTGTCACTCGCAAGTGGCATCACACTCCCTGGGAGTAGCAGAAAGCTTGCTGCATGGTCTCCCACGGGATATGCTCTGCACACAGGATGGTCTCAGACCCAGTGCAGATCTCTGTAGACATGCAGCCATGTACCTGGAAAGATGCTATTTGCCCCCTTTCCAGTTTTCACTCTCCACGCTAGCCTGTTCCTCATTCTAACAGTGCCCCTGCCAACTCTGTTTGCATGTTCCTGGATCAGGGTGGCCTCTTCTCCCTGTGAGACCAGAGGCAGGTAGCTCCACCTCTCTGGGAGGGACACCTTGAAGGGGAGCCCCACTGTGCTTACACTGACTATACCCCAAGTCTGCAAGGAGGATCCTGAGATAGACACACTGTTATCTGCAAAATCACTTTTTCTTCACAACCCTTTTCCTTTTTTCTTTTTAAGACTAGGACTTTCCCCAAAACTTTAATGAATAATTCATCCTCTTATACAAAGTTTGGGGACTTTCCTGATAACACGCAGCACACACCTTTTTAAATTTTTTTTTATTGTTTCTTGTATTTAATCTGGTGTCATTGAATTTCTCTGTCCTTAGGGAACATTTTAGGAAACCTGCCTGGAAATCTCATCCAAGTGAAGTTTTAATATAAACTGCAAACAAAGAGGGCATGCAACTTCATTGTATCCTGAGATCATTTATTCTATACATTAGCAGAGCAAAGACAGCGGCAGTCTCAATTTCATATTCATTTGCAATTTAAATGAGCCTCTTCCTATTGAATCATAACGTATTATGCCACCAGGCCCCTTGGCTGCTGTTTGGAATAAGATGCTACTTTTAAAAAAATGTAGTCTTTCTACCCCCCCACCCCCAAATTCTGGATTTCAGTTAGGAAAGTCTGTGTAATTTCCATGGTATAGGGATTTTTTTTTTAAACTTTCAAACGCATAACAGGTCTGCTTTAAAAACAGCCAGCTCCAGCCCAAAAGATTGCTTGGCTTCACAGCCTAATGATAAACACTGAAGCTCTTGAAGGCAGAGCAGGGCAAACTCGCACATCTCTCTGGCAGAAGTAAGGTGCCCTCATAGCAAAATGCTCTGCGCTAGGATAGTAATTAAATGGAGCCTCGTTCTGATTCGCCAAAGGCTGCTGCAGCACCCTGTACCAAACACACTGAGTTCCCCACTGTTTGGAGGCAGGTGAGGACCAGGAGACAGAGACCCACACTCTGTCCTGGTTCTCCTGCTCACCCCAGGGGACTCAGAACAGCCACAGCAGACTTCACATGCTGTAACCAGGTAGATAGAGATGATCAAGGCTCTCTGCCATGCTGTACGAATGAAGACAGAAAGATTGTCCTAGCCTGAGTGACAGAGTTCCATGTGACTCACAGGGTGGTTGCCTTGCTATGCCAACCCCGACTCTTGTCTTCCTGCCTTCTGGATAAGACTTTATTTGCTTAGTTTACAATTAATATTTAAAATTTTCATTGCTAATTTTTATTAGTAATTTCACACATGCAATGCATTTTGATCAAATCCATTCTCCCTTCAACTCCACCCCATGCCTCCTCTCTATCTCCACTGCTTCATGTGTTCTGTTCTGTTCTGTTTTTTTTTTTTTTTAAACCAATTGAGTCCACTTAGCATTGCTTGTATGTGCATGGGTGGAGGACCGTCTATTGGAACATTGGTAGCCTCTCAGGGGCTGCATCCCTGAAGAAAACTGACTCTGTTGCCAAAGATTTTTTTAGGAAGCTCAATTTCAGACTCCCACAGACTTCTGGAGAAAAACTTGGCTACTCAGTCCATCCTCCAAGGCTGTGTCACAAGTCCAGATTTGGCCACCAGCTCTGCCCTAGCACCTCGTGCTGTGATACCTCTCCCCCTGCATGGACTGCTCCTTGCTGTGATGTGGGATGAACTCACCCACTCAACACAGGCTGTTCCCAAGGCCTTGGCAGGTACAGGAAGGAGGCTCTCAATGTCTGTTCCTATCATGGATGGCTGACTCAGATAAGTCTGGGCTCCACTCTAGTCTTGCTACCCCAGGCATCTGGTTGGACCCTTGTTCAGCATAGCTCTGTCACACCTTCACAGGTGCCCACTAAGCCCAGTGATGGTCACTGTGTCCCATGGGATGTTGCCTGGGCTCTCTGAATGAACTTAAGTTCTTCTCATTGGCTGCTTCCTCTGTATGTGAGCCACTCCCATCTGTCCAGGCCTAGCCTACTTCTCTGGCCTACGACGCTTGCCCTGCATCTTGTCTGGAGGCACTTTCCTGTGCTTCAGGTATCAGTGTCACCTGGGAAACCACATCTGCCTTCTCTCAGCACTGCCCTTCACTGCTCCGGATCCTGTGATGTCTGCATTTCTTTGCCACACTCTCTACTCCTGGAATGTATCTGCCTCTTCGCTCATTGTCTCTTTACTGAAAAAAAAAAAAAAAAACAAAACAAAACAGGAGTCCTGGGAAGTGGGGATCTAGGGCACCCGTTCCCAGTGATCTCCAGTAGTCCCTGACACTTGCTCGAACCTTTTAGAGGATTTCATATGCTAGTTCAATGCCCCTCAGCCGCTTGTGAGAAGGTCCCCACTTTGCTACTCACTAGCCTCCTGTATCTTTAGGTTTTGCATCAAATCTCCCTCAGGGCTCTGATCAGAGCTTGGAAAGGTGTGAGCCAGTGGGGTGCAGAACTGAGGGAGGCTGGGTCATGGTGAACCTGTCACAGCAGCCTGGGCTGAGGATTGGAAACCTTGTACTCTGAGCCTATGAGCGTTGTGATTCTGCATTGGTGACACACATTGGCAGGTTTCTATTGATCAGGTTTCTACTGATTTTAGTTTGGTTTCTATTTCTGTGATAAAGACCATGACCAAAAACAACTTTAGGAGGATAGGGTTTATTTGGCTTCCATATCCTAGATAATAGTCCACAGAGTGGAGCCAAGGTAGAAACTCAAAGAGCCTAGGCAAGAACCGAAGCAGGGGCCGTGGAAGAAGGCTGCTTACCGGCTGGTTCAGTATACAACCCAGGACCACCTGCCCAGGGATGGTACCACCCATAGTGGCCTGGGTTCTTCTACATTAATCATCAATCAAGAAAATGCCCCATAGCCTTGCCTTAAGGTCAGTCTGATGGGGACATTTTCTCAGCGTAAGTTTCCTCTTCTCAGATGACCTAGCTTATGTCAAGTTGACTAAACACTAACCAGCACACGGGGGACTAACATGCTTTATTTAGTGCCCCTGGTAACTGGTTATCTTCAGGTCCTGCATGCTTAGATTATGGCTGCCCTTCCAGACAGATGGTGTGCTCCTGAGGGGTCAGTGCTAGCTGCCCTGAGCTCCTGATCAAGGACACATTGTGTGGGCTAGAGGGTCCAGATCCGAGGTGGACTGAGTGAAGCAAGTGTGCTAGTGTACGAGCTCGCCTCAAGAGTGAAGCTCAGTAACTGCGCATGTCAGACCTACTGTGTCACTGGTGTCCCTGGGTGGGGTGGCTCTGGGCTCCTTGTCCTCTGGAGACACAGGTTACCTGTGTGTTTCCCTGCTTGGGGTAGCCTCTGTCTTCTGAAAGCCTTGGTAACTAAGTAGTGGTGTGTGCCTTATGTGCGTGCGTGCGTGCGTGCGTGTGTGTGTGTGTGTGTGTGTGTGTGTACACTTGGGTTCGTATGGGCACGCATGCACACATTGGTCTGTATGTGCTTGTGTAAGCCAGAGGCCAACCTTAGGTCCTCAGGTATCATTCTTTACTGCATCTTATCTTTTGAGATGTGGTATCCCATTGGTCTGGGGCTTGCTGGTTTGGTCAGGCTAGCTGGTCATCAAGCCCCAGGGATCCTCTGTCTTTGCCTTCCCTGCCCTGAGATTACAAACGTGCACTACCATACTTGGTTTGTTACGAGGGTGCTGGGGGATTTAGCTGAGGTCCCCATGCTTACTTGGGAAATGCTCACCAGCTTAGTTGTCTTCCCAGCTTGTTGTTGTTGTTTGTTTGTTTTTATGTGTCACGATGGAACCCAGAGCTTACATCTGCTGTGTTAAGCATGTGCTCTGCCACCAAGCTGGGCTCACTCTTTTCTGGTGTGTTTCTGACATTTCTCCTATCTGACCCAGACGTCTGTGGTGCGCTCATGCCCAGTGAGCCTCTGGCTCCCACTTCAGTAGTTCCTGTTCAGTCTAGGCTCACAGCCTTTCTTCCCATGCAACAGTGGACTGTCTGCTTCTTTCTCTTGTGTTGGTGTATAAGGGCACTGTCTGCCACTCTAGTATTACTTATTGATTGGACAACTTGTGGGACAGGTGGCTGCCTGAGGTTCTACAAGGCACGGGATCCCCTCTGCCACCCCTCTCCACATCATCACTGTGAGCCACCAAAAGCCAGCACCAAATCCTGGACTGGGAGACAGAAGTGGTTTGGATCTAATGGAGCATCAATGGGGAGTGGCTCACTGTCCTTTGAGAATCCCAACCAGAACTTGGTGGAGAATCTTTTGCAGCTACTCCCATAACATGGAGCCCAGGGTAGACCAGTGGAGCTGAGAGGGTTATGTGCTGAACATTTGGCAGCATTCCTGGGCCTCTGGACCAAGTCTGACCTGAAACTACACAGGGTTTAGGACACCAACAAGCTCCCTCCACATTGTGCGCTGTGAGAGCTGTTCTAGTTGTGTTCTTAGATGCTACTCATCAGTCAAGGTCTAGAGGCTGGTGCCTCCCTAGCCCAGACTGCCCTGGTACTCTTGGGTCAAACATCTCATTCCTCCCAGAAATGAGCATGGGGAAAGAGGAGATCCAGCCTGTGACATCCTGTAATGGATGGCACAGTTGGAGTGTGTTGTGTAGACGTGTGGCAGTGGTACTTGAAATGGTGGGCAGTGACATCTGGATGTCGCTGCTCTTGATCCTTCCACTTCCTTGGGAGGAATTTTCCCACCCCATCCTCTCACTTGCTTCTCTAGCTGCCAGAGTCCTCCCCATCATCTGCTGGAGAGTGGATGCTGACAAGTGCTAGCAGGTGGTTAGCTGGGTAGGTACCACTTTGAGCAGGAAGGGCAACAGACAAGAGACAACATGCAAAATTAAGCCACAAAGTTCACAGCAGTGAAGCCTCTGAGCAGAGTGATTAATGGTTTGTTGGCATTTATAAGAGTAAATGTTTAATCACTTATTACTACTGATTATGCTAATGAGCTGGAATAATATATGGAAGATTGGTTTGAGAGCAGAAAGCTTGCTGGGGAACACTGTGACAGTCATCAGGACCCTGCTCCTCTCCTGGGACCCCTGGAGAGCTTCCCTGCAGGTGTGACTGCTGCCCAGCTGCCTGGCTGACTGTGGAGCTCTTGGCTGCAGGAGCCCTCTCAAGGGGTTGCTCTATCTCTGTCTTACCTCTGCCTACCTCTCGGAGCGCACTGCCCTTGCAGGACAGGGATGGCTGCTCCATACACCTATGAAAATGAAAGAGCAAAGAACCCTACCCCTATTCCTTTCTAGGGAAGAGGCTGCCGGACTGCTGCTCCAGGTGTAGGGCAATACAGATAGCATGGGCTCAGGGACATGTACCAAGTGCTTAGCGTTTGGTCTCCATCTTACAGGCGAGGAAGCTGAGGATCAGTGTTGTCAGACAAGTTGTCCAAGCTTACCTCAGGTGGGAGCGAAGTCATAACTGGAAGCCACAGGAATCCAGCTCTGCCGTGTGCCATGCTGTGCACCTCCACAGCTCAGATCACACAGTGTGTTACCAAGTGGCTCCCCAGGCAGCTAGCTGTCACAGCCCAGGCCATCTGAGAGGTAGAGGGATCTCTGTTGCAGGAATGGTTACTTGCCTTCTGGGTGACTGCTGGTGGGTTCTGCTGGGTTTCAAGGCCTGAGTTCTCTACCCTACAGCCATTTCCAAAACTCCCATGTGAGTGAATATACATGCCTGCACTACACTTGTACACAAGCACACACGTGCATGCATACACAAGGATGCCACAGGAATACACATATATGTCCATACATATACATAAAGGAGTGTATATACATTTACATAATGTGGACTTATATACATGCATGCATGCATGCACAGGGATGTACATATGTCCACACACCTATACATAAATGGGCACACACATGCATGTATGCACAGGAATGAACATATGTGCATATACACACACATAAAAAAGTCACACATGTACATGCATATATACACAGAGGAATGCATACCTATGCACACATTTGTACATAAAAGGGTCACACATGGGTACATCTATACACATATACACATGCAAGGGATGCACGTGTGCCCATACGTACACATAAAAGTGCCACGCCTATACATATGTGCATGCATAGAAGAGTGTACATGTGTGCATGCACATATACATAAAGGAAGTCACACATGTACACATGTACCTATATGCATACACACACACATGTGCACACAGACACACAGTACATGATTAAAGGCATTATAGACAGAGAGAGGGCATAACTACAGACCTCACAACTTTATGTGTCTATTTAAAATGCAGGTTAATATATCATGTGTCATATACAAGCTGTGAGAATGTCTTGTTACTGCAAGCCTCTGAAACACATAAAGAACACAAAATTAAGGTTATTTGCAGTGTCAGAATCTAAATTACCTGTGATTGGTATATTGGGAAAATTACTTTTTAAGATTTTAACGTAGATTTTATTATCATTATTATTGTTGTTATTATTAGGTGAGTGACACTATATACTCTGGTTCCTACAGGTTTTCTCCTTGGAAAATATATTTAAATTTCTCTTTTCTCCATCCATGCTGATGCAGATGCTGCACCTGAGAAGGTTCATTTTCCTCTGTTCAGGGTTGTTCCAAGTCAGGGACTTACGTCATCTTTATTCTCTCCTACTGGATGACAGAGGAGTCTCTGAGGGAAAGAGCACCCTGGGATATGACGCTGTCCTGTAAACCCCTGGCCAGGCCCCTTTGATAGCTGCTTGTACTGTAGGCACAGGGCTGGATGGTGTGAGGTCAGGGCAGTCACGGTGAATGAGTCAGAAACTCTGATAAATACACTTGTGTATGTCTTTGGTAATCTCTGTCCAATAAACAGCAAGGATGAGACTTGCTGGGCATGCCTTTCAAGTTGCTACTAAACCAACCCTTGTAAAGAGAATAAATTGTGAACACTTATTTTTTAGGGAGTAGCAATTGAACCTAGGGCCGTCTATATGCTAGGCAATGTGTGTGTGTGTATCTACCAGTGAGACACACACACACACACACACACACACACACACACACACACACACACAGAGTCTTTTAAAAATTTGTTTTGAGACTAGGTCTCATTAAGGTGCCCAGGCTGGCCTTGAACTTGTGTTTCTCCTGCCTCAGTTTTCAGTAGCTGGGATGACCAGCCTATTGCACTACCCAGCCCTTCTCAATTTTACACTTTTGTAAGCCACAAAAAGACAATGAAAACCTGCTTCCCCAGGGTGTGCCCTTCAAACGCAGAGACATTTGTTTCCCTGAAGACATGTCCCATCTCTGGCCTGGCATCACCTACAAGGTCCCCATCTGCCTCTGACATGACTACGAAACCAAATTTTCTCACTACAGTTTCCGTTTCTTCCCGAGACCTACTCTGGTGCAGTCATTCTAACAGATCATAAATGTCAGAGCTGCAGGGTTAGAATGCAGATCTAATCCATCAGAAAACCCCAGTGAGACCAAGACCTCCCCAACTCTGTGCCCGGACTTCACAACATTACCCTTAGGTCTCACAAAAAAGCTTGTCTTCCTACAAAGGGATTTCTTTTTTAAACTCCACTCAGTAAATTCTAGCACACAGTGGGCCCGCCCCTGGGTACCGAGCCCTTTATAGCATGCCTGTAGTGGTTAATAGGTGCTGTTGGCCCAAAGCGCCGAACAAGGCAGGGCAGATCCATTTTAGTTTGTTTCTGCTCTAGGACTTCTTGGAGGTCTTGTTAAGACACCAGCCTGCTGGCTGCTCTCTGGTACCTGTGAACGCACAGGCTGCAAGACGGGAGAGGGAGACCCACTCCTAGTTAGACAGCTAACTAGTGGTGTGACCTTAGATGTAGTCCTCTCTTTACTTCATTAAAATTTCCTCGATTGTGAAACAGGGGTGATTGCCTAAATTCTTCTAGAGGCTTCTTTATGTGTTGCAGGCATGGTCTTGGGAAATGAAGGGCAGCTGTCAACAGCTTGCTTGTTGCTCCTGGCAGAGGGGTCCTTTGGGAAGCTAGTCCTGGGCTAGGCTGGGCTTGTCTGGAGAGCTGAATCAAGGCCAGGAAGATTCAGGAAAGTTCCATGCTCTCCAAGGGAAAGAAATGTACTTTCCTCAAGAGCACCTCATCAGCTTCTGATTTCTAAGTGAGGCAGTCGCTTTCCCATCTGAATACCCGAAGTAAGAAATTTGGTTATCTTTCACTTGATTAAGAGGACAGGGGAAGGGGGGAGCTGCATCTGACGGGGGATTGGGTGAATGGCTTGAAGGCGCCTGCTGCTGGGTCCTCCAGTCCAGGGTGAGAAGCTTTTTTGTTTCCTTACCAGAAATCCCGAGGTCCCCACCAGGGATCTTGCCCTCACCCTGGATGCCTATCCTTTGAGGAAAAGAGCTCTCTGTCAGTCCTCACGTCACCCCTCAGCCTTCCCTCCACTGTTCCAAGAATGTCCACATGTGCACCTGTGTCCCACCAAACCCAGTGCTCTTTCACCCTGTGCTAGAGTTTCCTGTGTCTGTGGCCCCAAGGACTCCTGGAATAGTCAGTGTGCCACAGGCCACTAATCTTAGAGAGGAAGAACCTGAAGGCAACTTCTGGAGGCCCTGAAGATTGGCTCTTTTCACAGGCAGTGAGTGCCTCTTCTGCCTGCAAGTCAGACTCACATGGGACCAGAGAGGCATCCCATCAGCCTGCTGCACACTCTAGGTGCTCGGTGGCTCTTAGGACCTGGCTCTGGGCTCTCTTGGCTCTCTGCATCAGCTGTGGGAGAGATTATGACATTTGGTCTCTCTAGGCCTTAGGATGATGGCAACAATGGCTGCCTGCAAGAAGGAAGCTACCCACTATCACATGACTGCTTCTCCTGGATTAAGGCTCCTAGTGCTTTATTCTCAGAGTAATATTCTTCCAGAGATATTGTAAGTGACTGTCCTCTTCAGGGGACTTGATATCTCAAGTGACCCAGTCCTCTCCTGATAGTTACATCTCAGAGTCTTTAAACTGTTTTCCTCACCATTCCATAAGATGTCACTGGACATAAGATGTCTGGCCTCTTAGATTCACTGAGTGGAAGCTGTTTTGGAGCATCCAGTGGGTCAGCCAAACTGGTGGAACAAGATAGTAGTGAGAGCCTAGTCTTCAAGTTCCCAGATTTTCCGAGTCAGACTGTCCGAACATGTCCCTCTCTTCTAGGCTCAGTGTTCTCTGAGTTTTATTTCTGATATATAAGTGAGTAAGCCTGGCCATCCTTTCAGCGAACACATTTTCTTCTCTTGGGTTTGGGGCTATCATTAGTTTCCTAGCTCAAGAAGAGAATGTACTTCCCAGATGTGAGCAACAGGGCAAGAGACTTGCTGCCCTGTAAAATACAGAAGTCTGGTGAGGGATAGGGGTTGCTGGTTCTGTTGAGAGAGACCCAGGGCACTGGTGCTTTGGGAGTCCTTGAAACCAGTGTTCCCATCATATACTCACTTTACCCTTTCTCCCCAACCAGCACTCTACCTTTCATTTAAGGAATCAGCAGAGGTTGTGAATGTGACCCCAGCTCCCTTTGTAACTCAGCAACCCAGGGAATCAGACCGGGTCTGCTTTTAGCTCTAAGAAATGTGTTGCTGTGTGCTGTGTTGAAGGCTATCACAGAACCTGCTCCTAGTCAGCATGAGCTCTGAACTGTCCTGCATCCTCCCATCCATCCTAATGATCTCTAAAGACAGCCATTTGCCTTACCATCTGGAGGCCCTCCCCACTGTCCTGAGCCAGGCTTGGCCTGGTGGCCTTCTTCTTACTGTGTTGATGACCCTCTGTTTTTTTATCCTTCAATGCACGCTGCAGCTCTGAGGTCTGAGCCTGTTTCTTGCTTATGGATGACATTCTGGGAACAATTGCATTTGGCTCACAGAACCTCTCAGAGCTGGGGAGCCATGACAGAGCGAGGCTCTCTTGGGATCAAGACCTCCAGGATGCTCAGCTCACTGTTAGTAAATTAAATACCGTTCTTTTGGGTATCTACTGCACTGGAGTCTTTACTGTTACAGAGGACTGATCCTTCCTTGCAGCTTATGTGAAAGTGGTGTTTAGACAGTGCATCACAATAGAATTTAATGTGTTGTCAAAGTCCTGTCCAAATGTTGGGGCCGCACTTATTAATGTGGACTGCAGATTCTTTCCCAAGCCATCTGTTACATCTCCAGATTCACTCAGTTTAGGAGCAAATGAAGGTTTTACAAGGAATTCATGGATTTCTGCTTGAGGCATGACTAAAGTTGTTTCTATCATCACTTCACATTGAAATATGAATTCGCTGTTTGCAAGTTTAACATCATTCTCTCCATATTGACTGCATTGAAGTTTTTATTGGCTCAGCACCATGGGACTTTCTAGAATCCCCACTGTCTCCCACCTTTGTATATACCTTTAAGGACAAGAACTAGAACCTTCTACCCACTTGCTCCCGAAGAGGCAGGTGACTATGACCTCTGCTTCTTGTCCCTGTAAAGCAGGACTGGTTCATGGCTCATGGCACATGGCTACCCTCCACTGTGGGAGCTGGCTGGGTCTTGCTTTACAGAAATTCTCAAAGGCTTCCACAAATATCTGTAACACGAATCTTAAAAGGTCTTAAAAACAAACCCGGAGCCAGGTATTGGGGTGAATGCCGAAAGATCAGAGAAACAGAACAAGCCACATCTAACCTCACCTTGCCAATTCCTCAGCTGATCTTGTTTCCTCAAACTGGAAGCCTCTGTGTCCTCATCCGAATGGATCTCAGCTGAACTGCTGCTAAAAGCTAAAAGCTTAAAAAAGGCTCTAGTTCCTGGTCCTCACGCCTTATATACCTTTCTGCTTCCTGCCATCACTTCCTGGGATTAAAAGCATGTGTCACCATGCCTGGCTGTTTCCAGTGTGGCTTTGAACTCACAGAGATCCAGATGGATCTCTGCCTCCAGAATGCTAGGATTAAAGGTGTGTGTGCCACCATTTTCTGGCCTCTATGTCTGTCTAGTGTCTGTTCTGTTCTCTGACCCCAGATAAGTTTATTAGGATGCAAAATATATTCGGGGACACACTATCACCACAAATATCCTCCAAAGGTGGGGTGGTGTCTGTGCCTACAGCTCACGTGCACATGGACCCTGGGCTACAGGAGAAGGTTTTCATTTTAAGTCTCTTTAGGGTAATGGGGTTCCTGGCAAATCCTGCTCCTTTGATTTCTTTTCCACAGCAAAGAAAGTATGGCATCCTGAGGATTTGTCAGGCACTTGCGTGTGATTGACACGGGCTCTTTTTCAAAGCACTGCGTTTTATGGGAACTGTCAGCTCCTGCCTCGGAAGGAGACTTTTTATGCTTTGTGGCACTCTGTGTCGTTCCTGTCAGTGCCAGGACCACGCTCATTGAGGGCTTATTAGTTCCAAGTGCCTGATTCACTGGCTGCGTTTTGAATATGATGTCTGCAAGTTTTTAACTTTTCTACTTTTATCTCCAGCTGGGAATTCCTCACAAGACAGACAGTAAAAGAATCAAACTGCCAGCAACCAGCTTTCCTGGTGCGGCTCAGCATTTTCTCAGGTGCATGCAGTCAGTGGAGATGAACCACCTCACAGTGCAGGGAGTTCAGAGAGAGCCCTGGCTTCCGGGGAGGCCCACCTCATAGGTGGGTAAGATTTCCGCTTAGAGTCTCTCACCTGAGATTTTAATGTTAATTGATTTATTTTGTGTAGGTGTGTGTATGCACACACACCTTGTGTGTGTATTCGTGTATGTGCAGGTGCACGTGCACGTGTGTGGAGGCCAAAGGACATCCTTGGGTGGTGCTCTTCAGGAGCTGTCACCTTGGTTCTTTGAGACAGGGTCTCTCATTGGGACCTGGGGCTCACTGATGAGGCTGGGCTTGTCAGACTAGCAAGCCCCAGGGAATAGCCTGTGTCTGCTTCCCCAGATAGTGGATTACAAGAGTGTGCCAGCATGCTTGGCTTGGGATCCAACTCAGGTCCTCATGCTTGCAGGTTAGGCCAGGCACTTGCAGGGTGTGGCAGGCTGAGCTCTCTGCCCAGCCCCGTGTCTCCTGTGATTTTAGGTCAGTGTGAATATGAAGCCCAGAATGGTAAACCAAAGCTAGTGGGTAACCACAGTGCAGACAGAACTGGTTCACCCTGACCCATTTCACCCTGACCAATGCATCTGCTTTAGTTGTGTGCAAGACCCAGACAGGAAGTCCTGTCAGCAGGACTACATCCTGAAGAGACTTAGAAAGCAACAGGAACATTTTCTGACTGCCAGAGTTGTCTGCCTAGAGTCTCTGCAGCACCTTACAACCTCCTCCTTCTAAGGGAGGAACTGTATGTGGGTGCTGGAGAGGCATGTCCTACCTCCCATGGAATCTTAGCATCCTGGACTCTCAGCATCCTGAGACACGCTGCTCAAAGCACTGTCTCTCCTCTGGCTTTATACCACCTCGTGCTTTGAGAAGTTCATCGACACTTCTGCTCACAGAGGGTGCTGAGCTGGGGTTGGTCGGCAGCAGGATCAGACCTCGTCTGCAGAGAGAAGAACAGGTGAGCAGCAAGTATGTACACTGAGGCCATTGGGTGACAAGAACTGTCCTTGTCACTACACTGACTCTGTTCTTCAGCTTCTAGCCTTATTTCATGGCCCTTCAGCTGTCCCTTGTTTCTCTCTGCTTGCTACAGAGATGACAAATACATTTGTTTTCTCCTCCTCTTCCTCCTCCATTCTCTAAAGAAGCTTCTAAATTCCATTATTATCTTCTGGTCCAAGAAGCTCTCATCTTAGAAGCTAAGTGGCAGGTATGGCCTATGGCTGAGGCTGTATTCCAGGCACTCCTTACCACACTAACAACATATTTTTCCTTCCCATCAAGGCATCATTAATGTTGAAGCATTTACCAGTCTTGCTGTCTGCTTTGACTGCATGTGTCTGTCTCTATGAAGAAGACTTAGACTCAGTCCTTGAAATCCAAACTTCTCATTCAAGTCTATCCAGGCCCAGTCATGTTTTGTGTGATCCATGCCACGGCCAGGCAGGGGAAGTGTCTGTTCTGCATTTGTTTCAGGCAAGAGCGAGGCCACCGTAGGCCTGGTTTTAGATCTTAGTTTGTCCTTCTCCTTGGATCACAGACTTTTTAGCTCCTTTCAATTTGCCTTGTGATGGGCCCTGACTCTTTCTTGACCATCAGCTCCTTGAACACTACACCGAGTGCAGCCTCTTCCTTTCCCTCAGGTAAGGATTTAGATGGAATGCTGTTGGGATGGTAGGTAGAACTGTCCAGAACTTTCCCAAAGCATCTTCAGAAAATAATACTTTATCATCTTTTTAAAAAGGCAAATGAGTGTGACTTTTTATCAAGTAGCATTAGGCATTGCTAATTAGGCATTCACTCAAGTTCAACAGGACATGTTATATATACACCGACTAGACTCACTGGGTTTCACGTTGAAAATCAATCTCATCAACGACAATGACAAAGTTACTTGATCAAGCTGTCTTTTTGGCGAAAAGATTAGCCTCTATTAAAAGTACAATATTCTATTAAACTTTTATTATTGTTTTAGCTAATTTACTAGTTTATTACTTATTTAATTTATTTATTGTTATTTTAAGCAAAATAATCACCTGGACCAAATAATCTGAGGTACTATTGGACAGAATCCTGCTGTGGTAGTTTGAATGTAATTGAACCCCATAAGCTCATAGGGACTGACATTATTAGGAGGTGTGGCCTTGTTGGAGGAAGTGTGTCATTGTGGAGGTGGGCTTTGAGGTCTCATATATGCTCAAACTATGCCCAGTGTCTCAGTTCACTTCCTGTTGCCTATGGATCAAGATGTAAGATTCTCAGCTCTTCTCCAGCACCATGTCTGCCTGCACACTGCTGTGTCCTACCATGATGATAACGGACTAAACCTCTGAACTGTAAGCCACCCTGATTAAATGTTTTCCTTTATAAGAGTTGCCATGGTCATGGTGTCTCTTCACAGCAGTATAAACCCTAAGATGCCTGCTAATTTAAAAGTAATCTTTATATTTTATTATCTTATTTTCTGAAAAAAGACTACATTCTTTTTTTTAACTTTAAAAAACCCACTTTACTCACTCCTAAGAATTTCTGCCTGTTGTGATCTTAGTGTGAAGTATCCTTTCACAGGTTCATGTATTGAACACTTTGGTTCCCAGCTGCTGGCTGGAAGGTTGAGGAACCTTTGGGGCAGGAGGCGTGGTTAACAGAGGAAGGTCACTGAGGGAGGGTCTGTGAGGGTGATAACCCAGGCCCACTTCCAACTTGAGCTCTCTGCATCTTGTTTACTACTGCAGTGTGATAGCTACCTCACTCTCCCATGGCCGCAGACAGCCATTCTTCCAAGCCCTCCCCTCCACGATGGGCTACACTCTCTGAGCTGTGAGCCGAAACGAATCCTTCCTTCCCAAAGCTGCTTTGGTCCCAGAGATGATAGTTGTAGTTACATTTCTGTTGCTGTGATAAAACACCCGGACACAAGCAACTGTAAGAGAGAAAAGACTTACCCACTCAAGAGGAGAGAGAAATAAACATACACATGCTTAGTGCTCAGCTGCCTTATGTTTATACAGTCCTGGATCCAACGCCAGGGAATGATGTTGCCCACTTTCAGGCTGGGTCTTCTCACATCAACTGAGGCAGTCACAAAATTCCCATAGACTAATCTGATCTAGCCAAACCCTCAACAAGATTGCTCGTCCTGGGTGATTCCAGATTGTGCCAAGTTAATAAGGTGAATCACCGTAGTAACCAGTATACTTTCCTTGCAAATAAGGCCCTGTTCAACTGGATCATCTGATAATTTGTGCCTTATTTTGGAAGTATTCAAGATAAGCTAACGCTCAAAAAAAATTATTGCTACCAGCTGGTTGCTAAGCAGATGAGTTCAGTTATTTATGGCTTCTCCAATATCCTTAAGGACAATAAAAGCATATGGCCCTGACATGGAACAAAGCTTCATTTTGCTTTACTTGGAGCAAAACATAACCTTGGACAGGGGAATGATCACTGTGTGGGCATCCAGATCCTTTTGGAATGAATGGACATATTTGTCAATGGCTTCCATCCTGGGAATTTAGTCTTTGTTAAGTAATCACCTTGTCTAAACAGTCACCACTCCTTTGCGATGGCACTTCAGCATTCAGCAGCGTGGGATGCCTTTGTGAATTTCTTGTTTTCCAGAAGTGAAAATGCTGTCATTATTTTTAATTTTCTGCTCTTGCAAAATACTCTGTCTGGATGTCTTCCATTTCTGCACTGCTGTGAGGAGTAGCAAAGTCCTTCCAACTCTCCTCTCCAGTATCAGCAATCTCTTAGGTTAGGGAAAGTTTCTCCTTCTACTGGATTTCCATGTATTTCTCAGTCTTGAGGTAGAAGATTCATGATCTAAGCAAAGGAACTGGTCATACAGGTGAGTGGGCATGTGCCAAATGTTTCTCTTGGTGTCCAGGGCCTATGGGATCCATCCTAGATCTCAGGACTCTCCTCCAGCACATGGGGTCCTGGCAGGTGGTTGTTAAGTAATTCTGGTAGGAAGCCACCATGCCTGGCCCTTCTTGTTCATTTTTTTAACCTCTAATGTGGGTATCTCAGTTCAGTCAGTCAGAGAACCTGAGGTTCGCCATCAGATGACAGAGAAATCTTTCTGATGGGGTTGGAAGACGGCTCAGTAGATACAGTGCTTGCCATGTGAGCATGAGGACCAGAGTTCAGATCTCCAGAACTCATGGATAGTTTGGCTGGGCATAGAAGGCCAACTGCAACCCCAGTGTTCAGAAGGCAGAGAGGACCTCCAGAGCAAACTGGCTAGCTAGACGAGCCATATCAACTGAGAGGCCCTGTTTCAATGAATAAGATAGGGAATGATCAAAGTAGACTCCTGATATCAACCTGGGACTTCTCTACACATGCACATACATATGCATACACATATGCACATGCTCGGACACACATGCATCCACATATATGCAAACACTCATATATACATGCATGTACATTACACACACATGCACACTACAAACAACTATAAAAACCACAGCCCTTCTACCTTTTAAGGAACATTGAGAGCACTCCCCCATTAAGATGTCCCTTATCTGCTTAAGGGGTTTGGAGTAGGAGAGCTGGGCTCAAGATATTACAACAGGGGACATGCAGAGGTACAGGCCTTTAGGGCTCCAGGGATACTCTGAATGCATCCTCTCAGAGCAGAGTGCACCATGACACAGAGGGAACCTTTATGTCTTCTGGTGTCTGAGGATGGTCTGCTTGGAGCAAGGCTTCCATGAGTTTCCAGCCAGTGGTATCATCTCAGCAAAGACAAGGCAGAGAGCTGATCTGCTGCCTTCTAAGCTCTTCTGGTTTCCACCCAACAAACCCACTTGTCATAGCTCAGAAGCCATCTTGTTGGGCAGAGCCTGTAGTTCTGAGACATCTGCACAGCACTGAGGCAGATTGCAGGTGATGAGGTGGGGCTGGAACCAGACACCTTTGAGAAGTGAGGTCATCCACTGAGGCAATCTCAGGGGATGGGTGAATGCCTAGCATGGTGCCCCAGAGATAAGAGAAAGGCACTAACACAGTTGACACATGGAACCAGGAGGAGTCCACACCTGTGCGAGGCAGGAGGGAATGAGGTGGCCATTACAAGCAGAGCTACAGAATGACCCTGGAGCACTTGAAGGTCCGTGGAAGGAAGAGTTAGAGATGGAAGGAGGGGAGCTGCTTAGGTGAGCTGACAGCAGTGTTGGGAATGGCCCACCGGGAAGCCCCTCTTCACACCGGCTAGTTTGAGGAGAAAGAAGAAACTGGAATGGAGAGACACCCAAAAAGAGACCGGAGACAGACGGAAACTGAAAATGAGGCCAGTCAGACAAGTCACAGACAGAGGGGCTTCCTTAGACTGGAGAGGGATAATGCCTCCTGTCTGTGGTGGACTGTACATGGCGGGCTTGTGGACCAAAAGTCATGTCTAATTGTGTGTGTGTGTGTGTGTGTGTGTGTGTGTGTGTGTGTGTGCACCCATGTGCGTGATTGTGCACTTGTACATAGATGTGCACTTACCTTCCGTGCCCTTGCTGTTTGCAATCTGTGTTAGTCAGGTATGGTTCTCTAAAGGGACAGAACTGATAAAATGAATATATATATATATAGAGAGAATATATATAGAGAGAATTTCCAGCAGTGACTTTGGGGTACTTACATGGAACCTATTGTTTTCCATATAACTCAAACAGGCCCAATAGTTCCTTTTATTCTATTTTCTTGCAAGAACAATTTGGGGTGCCAGGACAGTGTGGAACAGAGGAGCAATGAACAAGGAGCAATGAACAAGGAGCAATGAACAAGGAGCAATGAAGATGCCCCACCTTCCGCATGCTCCTCCACACACAGGCCGAGCACTTTTGAATGAGGTGCTTTGTGCTATTGCCCATTGAAGAGTCTTCCTGTTCAGACACAAATGTCTTCCATTGTGCAGAAAGATGTTCTGAAATCCCACTTAGAAACCAATTTCACTTTTCATATGCAAAACCAACAGTGTGTGTGGCAAGGTCAGGCAAGCTCTGCTATGGTTCCTGCCGTTGTGGCTCTGTTCTACCCCCTGGAGAAGGGCAGGAAGGAGCAATCTCTGGGGACATTGCTGAGGACACAGTGACTTAGTGACAGAGAGGCATAGGGCGGGGGGTGGAGGGTGGGGAGAGGAGAGGCAGTCCATGTCCTTCTGAGTGACTTTTTCCACCTTAGCCTTTCACCATGCGGTGTATAGGCAATGATGTCTCAGAAGCTTCTTGCCTGTTTCCCAGCCCTTCTCTCCAGCCTGGACAGGCTCTAGGGTCAGAGCATGCTGCCACACATGCCCTCTTGGAGCTGTTCCCACACGGGCATGTTTCTGATCTCCACTGTGGCTCCTATGAAGGAGTAAACACAGGCTTAGATGGATACTTTCTAAATGTTGCCAGTCTTACGGAGGGCACACAGAGAGAAATGCTAGGCATATTTCTGTCCTGCAGAGCCTCTTAAAGTCTCTGGTAAGCTCAAATGCTGGAAGTCTTTCCCACAGCACTGTGCATTTTGAAGTACACTCCACTCTAGAATGCCTCTTGTTTCATGGGGTGTCTACTTACAACCTGGACCTAGGTGGTGTGCCAAGCCTGCCCAACTGTGTAGCAGGCCCTCAAACCTTGAATCCCCGGCAGGGCATCCAGTTGTCCTGTGCATGTTGACTCTAGGGTCAGAGAAGAAGGTTGAGGGGACAGGACTCAGGCTTCCTTGGCATCTTACAGGAAATATGAATAAAATAGAAGATGAAGATGGGCAAATGCATTCTCACGGCATTGTACATACTTAGAAGCCATCTGAGTACCCTCTCAGCTCTATGCAATTTGAAAACAATGATATTTTTATACAAATTTCCACGTTTTCCAAATTTTCCTTGTGCCCAGGCAATGCATACTTCTGTATAGACAGCTTACCTGAGTTGCTGCTCACTGTGATCAGGCTTTGCTGGGACTGAGAGGAAGGTGTGAGGACCGCCCATCCTTCAGAGCTCACAGAGTTGTTCTTCATAAATATCTTCATGGTCTCTAGGCAACCAAAAGTGAAGATGGCATGAGTCGAAACTAACAGAAAACCAAACCAAACCAAACCAAACCAAACCAAACCAAACCAAACCAAACCACTTGGCTTCTTTTCAACTCCTTTTCCTAACTCTTGGGTATGAAAATATTTAATGTACTAGACCAGTGGTTCTCAACATGTGGGTCACAACCCCTTTGAGAGGTTGAATGACCCTTTTACAGGGGTCACCTAAGACTATCAAAAAACACACACATTTACATTACAACTCATAACAGTAGCAAAATTACAGTTATGGAGTAGCAATGAAAATAATTTTATGGTTGGGGGGTCACTATAACATGAGGAACTGGATTAAAGGGTCACAGCATCGGGAAGGCTGAGAACCACTGGACTAGACAATCACTTCAAGCTCAATGCCAAGGTCCTCAAGTGAGAGCCCATCTGGAGAACCAAGGACAAGCTTCTTTTACCACTGTCTGAGGTGGAACACTTTTCTCCCTGAGGGACACAAGGTCTCTGGCCCAGAACTGTCCCTACCCAGGGAGGTAGGGGAGGTTTGGGGTTGGAAGAATGATCCTGAAGCATCACTCTGTGAGACTGGCTGGAAGGCTGTGCTCAGTGCTCATAGGTCATGGCCATCTGCCATTCTGCTCCACAAGAGATTCTTGGGGTTCAGGGGCAGGAGACAGAGCTGTGGCTTGCATCCTACTGGTACACCTAGATGGCTGTTTTTGTTCTTCACTTACTTTTTACTTCTATTGTAAAATTCAAAGGAAGTAAAGCTGCTTAAAAGAAACATCATGTATGGAAATGTAAGCAGTCTGATAACTAGATACAATTTCAGGTGTGGTGTTGTATCCCTGTACCTTTGTTCACAGGTAAACTTCAAGAGCCTGTGTAGTCTACTCTGTCCCATCTCAATCTATTTGATGAAGAAGGGATATGCACATGTTTATATTGAAAAACTTATAGATAAGCAAAGAGGAGAAGGACTCTCATTGACAGTATCATTACGTGGCATGCGTCTTCTGAGCATTAGACAAGAGACTATTTTTGTACTCACTGTGGAAGGCCATCTTTCTTACATCCATCAACACAGAAACACAGCTCTTACCCCAAGAAAGTAAGACAGCTTGCCCTTGAGCCAAACGTGAGTGATCCTGGCCTGGGAACACTGATTCAGGTTGTTCTGAAAGGCGTGTTCCACTGGGGAAGACATTAGGGAGGTTTTATTCATGATAGAGAAAGTCATGAATGAAGGATTTGTCAAGCACATTGGTGAAGACCACAGGGAGGTGGGTGACAGCAGAGCCGAGACAGCTCTGTTAGAGTTTGCAGGTGCTATCTGATGGCATTCTTAGCTTTTGGAACGGTGGAAGCTGTGATGGTCTGCTTAACAATGTATTTAAAGATCTTGATAGTCATAAGGATGCTAGGTCAGGCAGAGATGTGGGCAATGATGGCTTTCAAAGGGACTGGGGTTCTCAAAAATATTTGGCTCTGCTCTGTGACATTTTAATACTTTAGCCATAATCACAAGGTCCAGTAATTTGGTCTTGTGGAGTCTTTAATACAGACGCAACTCCCCTCTCTCCAAACTTCTGTTTACACCGTAAATAGATACTTGTACTTTCACTGTTAACTGTCAACCAATGCAACAAAAGTTATTTAATGAGTTCCTTTAAAAATTTTTATAGTGATAATAGGCTCCTATGTCTGGTTCCAGGCTTTAATTATTTCTAATGTCTAGAATAAACTATGGAGCTATACTTAGCTAACTGTGAACTTCAGGAAACTAAGCCAGAAGTCTCATGAATTACCAGGTGCTTTTATGGAAATTGGAGACCATATGTTTTTAGAATTTTAACTTACTGACCAAATGAACTACATTTGCATATTTCCCAGTGCAGTGCACTGATTCTCGGAGTCCTTTAATGAGTTTTATTTATGCAGATGTTAGCATGTGTATACTCCACTCAGGACTACACATTCAGAAAATGCAACTAGGAAACAACCGCATTGTGTAAGGTCCCCAAACGAGTCCTCTGCTGGTTTCAGGAGTGAAATCAGAAAGTGCCCCAAAGGGCTCAGACATTATTTACTCCTTTTTTCTGTCACTCTTCACTCTCGGGGAGGGATCCAGGGCCCACAGTCTTCTCCTCAGCACATTCAGGCCTGCCCACCTCACATCACTTCTTCTTCATGGCAGGTTTCACATTTTGGAGAACTGATGCACTCAAGCTTATAAATGTTCACGTTTTTACTAGTGACTGGGGCTATGTTCCCTTTCTAATATCCTTTATATTTTCTCTCATGTTCTGATTTCCACGTTGGGAAACTTGATTTTAATTGCTTAACTCTTTGCATTCTTCATAAATTCTCATGCTTTGTTGCTTTAACTGCCTTTACCGTTTCATTTGCATGTATCTTGTTCCTCTTTATAGATACTTTTAGTTAGTTAGTTTGCCTTTATTTGTATTGCACAACCTCAGAAGCTCTAAAAACTGCATCCTTTTTTTCTAAATTCAATGTCAATTAGTTTTGACATTGCATTTTTGAGATAAGATTTATACTTTTCTTCTTCAATAACCCAGTTTCAAGTGTTCACATATTTGGCATGAGATGTGTGCTTTTAGAAGTTTGTTTTCCTTCATGTTGTGTGAAAGATACATGTATCCCAGGATTCAGTCTTACACAGACTAAATGAATAATGAAAACAAGGGATGCATGGGCAGATGTAGCGAGTGGAGGAAGTCCTGAGTGAATGTGTATTGTTAACATGGGCGCCACCACATTAAGGACTCCATGTATCAGCCTTATGGGAATGGCAAAACCTTATCTGATTGGCAAGACTTTTCTTAGGGATCTGAGTGCAAACAAGTGACCAGTGTGTACAAAATATAGCAGCTGCAGCTACCTCCTCCTGCAGGTTTACAGTCTGAGACTGCTCACCCACAGAGAGACTGCCTACTGAGGCTGGCCAACTCCCTTCCCACAGTGATGCACATAAAAAATACGCTGGGGTTCTAGGTTGCAACATGACTCCAGCTTTTCTGTACAAATGTCTGCTTGTCTGTTCTTCCTTCCTTCTCTCAAAGCCCCTAGTCAGGGTTCTAGGACTCAATGCCCTGAAATGAGCAAGACCTAGAATGGGCAGACCCACAGTGGGATGGTCCTGTTGGGGTACAGGGCTGGCCTTGGGATGGGCAGACCCTGAGATAGGCAGGACCTGAGTTAGGTAGGGCCTAGGATGGATAAGACTATTCTCAGGGGGGGTCCTGGGAGTAGCTTTGTCAAGGAAGCAATATGGTAGCAGGGAATCGAATAAAATGAGAGAAGCCTGGCTGATCTCTGGGTGAAGAGTGCTCTTGTGGAGAGAAAGGCAGGTGCACTGTGGGGGTGGGGTGGATAGCATGACTTGAGAGAAGAAAGTGTTTGATCAAGCCAAGGCCTGCATTTGTGGAGTGCTTGCGGTGAAGAAACTGTCCACCCTACACTGTGCATATCCGCTGCTTACTCTTACTGCAAGAGAGAAGCAAGCGGTGTCTCTGCCATGTCACAGGCCAAGTGACTGGCTTAGGTGGACGCTGACAAGTTGTGCTAGAGGCTGAAGCTGGGCAGTCACCATGGCACTCTGCTTTCCTGCCTGACACTTGTCCTTGGATCTGCAGGATCCCCCCAAAAGTGTCCTCCATCCTTGTCCTGTTTCCCTTCTCAAATGGGGAAGGGATGCCAAAGAGATGCGACATGACTCTCCACAGTCCCTGCTGGCTCAGCAAGACTGAGAAGTTCTGGGCTTCCTGGGATGACTTTTCCGACATCCACGGCTGTCTAATGCATCTCCTCTGCTACAGGCCTGTGAACGTCCCAGTCCCATCTCCCAACTCTACCCACAGCACTTCCTGGCCAGTTTATATGCCGGGAATGTATGTATTCAAGGAGGGTGACAGAGCTCACACATGGCACGTGAAGTGTTCATGGAGAGGACTGAGGTCTAGGGAAGACAAAAGGAACATCCGCCCCAGTCCTTAGGGACCATGTCCACCCCACCTACTCAGGGAGCCACTAGCCCCTCTTCCTCAGGGACCGCAACTGGTTTCATTTGTGTTTTCTAGCAACCTATGGCATGGCTCCCAGCCCCGTGGTATAGTGAGGTTATGGGACTTGGCAGACAGTCACATCATTGGAGGTTCCAGGGAATCGAGACCCAAGATCTAGACATTTTCCTAGAGCTCCACATCTCTATTCATAACAGCTCCAGGCCAAAGATGTGGTGGAAACCATGGGTTGGGGTGCTCCCTTGACCCTGCCCCTCCTTGCCTGGGTGGAGTCACCCCTAGCCCTGATCCTGCCCCTTGGATGGAGCTTGGATGGAGTCCCTCCTCTCCCTGCCCTTCTGTTTGAGTGGGGGAGTTTCCGCTGGCCCTCTCATCCCTCCTGTCTCTGCCACTCTCTTCTGTGATCATAAGAACTCCATAGGAAGTCCCTCCCGTATAACAGCATCTAGGGCCCTGTGAACCACATCAGTCTAACGGTGGAAACGGAGATGACTGC
Organism: Peromyscus aztecus; assembly: GCA_902168405.1. NCBI lineage: Eukaryota > Metazoa > Chordata > Mammalia > Rodentia > Cricetidae > Peromyscus > Peromyscus aztecus. Next base: position 78,039 of record CABHPQ010159951.1, read on the forward strand.
CTCCCTGCCCAAGAGAGGTCGGGGACAGAGAGCAGCTCACCCGAGGCAGAGCGGGCCCCTGTGCCTCAGGCTGTATCACTACCTGTGCTCTAGGCCGTCCGAGGGTCAGCTTAGAAGTCAATAATAGATGAGAAAAGTCCTGCTGGGGCCAGGCCGGGATAAACCAGCGTCCAACAGAATTCCACCGATCATGCCAAATGAACACATCACGGTGCGTGTGTGGAGCCGTCACTACCACCCCCGCACAGCAAGCCTTTTATTAGATTATCTAAAAGACAACAGTGTTTGTCATTAGCCACGCCATGAATCACTTGAATAATGCATGGCGCTCCCGAGCAGAAACCAAACCTTAAAGTGCGTGATGATGTATTTTTGTAATAAAAATATCAAGTTCATTTAAACAATTACTTTTTAAAGCACTGCCTCTCTCCCAGTGGGTTTCCATTGATTGGATTATGGAAAGGTAGTGGCTGTCTTGATTGCTTCAATGAATTCTGAATATGGGCAGATGAAATGATGGCTCCATCAGTGCTATGGCCAGCTCCAAACTCGCAGCCCTAGACGGTTCCAACCACTAACAAATTGTGTTATAAAGCTGAAAAGGGGAAATTACAGTTGGAGAGAAAGCACAGCGAAAGCTGTAGTTAGATTTAAATTGGTGAACATTGTTCTTGGGGAGGTGAACAGCGTTTGGAGGCTGCCGCGCTGTTCTGATCCTGTAGCTGGGCTCCTACCTGGGAGGGGAGTTCTCCATGTTCTCTCTGCCCAGAAGAAGCTGAGGCAGTGGGTCCTGGGAAGCATCCCACTGCCAGCTGTTGATATCAGTGGTGACCCCAGATGCTTTGCGAGACTCTGAGCTGTGGCCGTGCTCCACTTCCGTCTTCAGTTCTGGTCTGGAGGACACCTTGCTTCCGGCTCCTCTTCCTGGTTCCCACGTATCTGTCCAAGCTGAGCAAGGCATGAGTGAATCCAGGAAAGAAATGGTCCTGAAGTCTGGGAAGTGAATTACAGATGAATGGCAGTCTCCCCAGATAGTCTTTCTCCCCACTGGCTTCCTATACTACCCTAGAGCTGCCGATGGGGCTGTCAGATTATTGACACTCCAATTAATCCCCACTTGGAGAAGAGACACAAGCACATATGTCTCTACAAAGTGGGAGAGGGGGCTGATGGGACTCTAACATTGGGGTGCTGGGAACATCTGAGCTCAGAGGAGGGAGGGTGGAGGCCTGTGGGTATACTATTTCTAGACTGCCATGCTCATGTGACACTTGTCCCTCACACTGCTACATGAAGTAGATGACTCAAGTCTTGAGACTGTCTTGACACTGGCTTAGACAAAAGAAATGTATTTGGCCATAGTTTTGGTGGCCAGGCACCTGGACAGCAGTCAGAAGGATAGGGTCCCTGGGAAGGCTTTAGGGGAGACATTTTCCTGCCTTTCTAGCTTCTGGGACAGTGGCCTTCCAGGGACTGTGGCCTTCTGCTCTTGTTCTCAAATTTACTTGACTTCTCCTTGCAGCTGAATTTTCTTTCCTGTCTTCTACATGGACACCAACGTTCAGATATAGGTCCCCTTACTGGTTTCAGCATTCTTTTACTTAGGGATTCTTAGCTAAACCACGGCTGTAGAGAGTTCTTTTTTTTCCAAACAAAGTCATATTCATGTAGAACTGTTAAGTTCTGTGATCTGTGATCATTCTTATTTATTCAAAGGTGGAGTAAGTGCTGAGTGGAAGGCCACCCAGCAGAGTCCAGGGTGTCCTGGCAACTTATCTCTGTCCTGTCACGTACAGCCTCACAGGACAAGCCGGACACTGTGCTGTTACTGGTGTCACTTATCCCTGAGTGACACACCCTTTGTGGCACATGTGTCCCTGAAGTAGAAGGCCAGGGTTTTGCTGACACTCTTGTACTGTTCTGTTCTACTGGAATATATCAGAATGTGGTGAAGAAGGAGGTAGGTCCTCCTTCCAGAAGTAATACGATATCCACAACTAGGTGGAGGTCACAGGTGGACCCAAACCATCTCCTAGACATGAACCTCAGGCCACTCTGAAGCTATGATAAATATAAACGGAACAAGAGCTCCTCTGGACATGGTCCAAGCTCTCTGTGCCCCTGCAAGGTGTCCAGTAGTACCTTGGCTCCTGGCATATCACTGTAGGACAAACCTCTGTTCCTCAGACTCTCCCCAAACCCAAGCCTGTGCTAAGTCCTAACATCCCCACCAGTGCCCCCACCACCGCAAGGAACCATAAACCCCACTTGCTTTACCACAGGTGTGTTCTTGACACACTTAGCTGATTGTTCACTGTCTCAGATGCAGTCACTGTGTGAGCCACCTGCATAGGAAGACAGACCCTGCCCACAGACCTCCATGAACTGGAGCGGTCATGAGTGTCTGCCTGGTTTATTTTCAAGACACCTTGGATCACAATCTCTGAAGACCTTAGAGAGAATACAGGCAATGAGGGATATGACACAATGACAGGGGAGGTTTGGCAAAGGGCCCAGATGGCAGGTAAGACCTGGACAAAAATGATTTGGAAGGCCAGAGATGCAGGACATTCACTCTGAATGCCACCCCATGAAGCCAGGTGGGAAAGGGAAGCAGGAGAAATATGGTTAGGGACCAATAGGGAGCTCATTGTCATGGGCCCAACATACAGATGGGCTCCAGATGAGTCATTGGGAAAGTGATACAGCCACAAAAGGAGATTGATGGGGGTCCCCAGAGGCCCACTGTGCTTGACTGAAATGGATGAATCAGTTGGAGATACTTTGGGTCTGAGATGCAGGTTGTTCTAAGTGAAGAGATCTCAAGGCACTTGCAAGCTTCTATCTGAAATAGCAATGGGAGCAGCAGTCTCTTACCTTTCCCTTTCTCTTAGTAGGTCCTTGTAATGACCCAGCTCCCTTGCTGGAATGGGACATTCTGCATGTCCTGGCTCAGCCTTGCGACAACTTCCTAGAAAAGGGCCTCTGGGTTACAGGTACCAAGCCAATGGGTCCTCTTGGAGATCTGCTTCAAGGACCACGGAAGACCTAGAAACAGTGGACAAAATCTAGCATCATGGAATCATGTTCCTTATGGATATTTGCGTGAGAGGATGAAACTATTTTCATTTAGGAATACCAACAGGACTGTCCCCGTGAGGCCTCTTTCTGCCATCTCTGTGTTCATTGTCCTCCAGGAGATGATGTGGTAGAGAAATGGATCATGCCTTCTTACCCCAATTAAACTCTAGGGTCTGAATCCTCAGTGAGCTGCCTCTCCAGGGCCCGTCAATCTCCTGCTGTTAACCAATGGCTGATGCTGATTCCAGTCATCTGTATGTGCCAAAGAGTCCTCTGCTTTTTCTCTGGCCTCACAGGTCTCTGGGGGTGATATGAGACCTACTTCTTGGAGGCCAGAGGAGAGCTGAGAACAAATGACCTGCAGGCAGCCAGGCTTCTGATAGGGCGAAGCTGTGGGAGTTAGCAGTCCCCCTCAGCCTTAACCTCCTGCTGGCCTAGCCCAGAAACTGCCCTCATTAGATTGGCCTGTGGGCTTGTCCATGGGGAATTTTCTTGATTGCTGATTGGATAGGAGGAGCTAGTCCACTGTGGGTGGTGTCATTCCTGAGCAGGTAGTCCTGGGTTATACCAGGAAACTAGGTGAGCAGAAGCAGAAAGCAAGCCAGCAAGTCCTGTTCTTCCTGGTCTCTGTAGCACGAATCTTAAAAGGTCTTATTAATGAAAACAAACCCAGAGCCAGGTATTGGGGTGAATGCTGAAAGAGCAGAGAAACAGAACCAACCAGAGCTAACCTCACCTTGCCAATTTCTCAGCTGATCTTGTTTCCTCAATCTGGAAGCCTCCATGTCCTCATCCAAATGGATCTCAGCTGAACTGCTGCTCAAAAGCCTAAAAGCTTAACCAGCTCTAGTTCCTGGTCCTCACACCTTATATACCTTTCTGCTCCTGCTATCACTTCCTGAGATTAAAGGCATGAGTCACCATGCCTGGCTGTTTACAGTGTGGCTTTGAACTCACAGAGATCCAGATGGATCCCTGTCTCCAGAAGGCTAGGATTAAAGGTGGCTGTTCTGTTCTCTGACCCCAGATAAGTTTATTAGGGTGCACAATATATTGGGGAACACAATATCACCACAGGTCTCTGTTCTAGTTGCTGCCTGGAGAAGTTGCACTGTGTCCCTTATGATGGACTATAACCTGGAGAAGCTGCACTG
>CABHPQ010159952.1:1671-25716 GCA_902168405.1 Peromyscus aztecus
TTTTTTTCATTATTTTTATTTTACTTTATACGTATGACTGATTTGGTTACATTTCTGTATGTGGATCATATGTGTGCCTGGTGACCAAGGAGGTCAGCAGAGAGGGTCAGATCCCCAGAACTGGAGTGATGGGTGATTGTGAGCCACCACACGGGTACTAGGAACCAGACCAAGGTCCTCTGCAAGAGCACCAAATTCTCTTAACTACTGAGCCATCTCTTCAGCCCCTGCTATATTTTATTAGCTTGCTGATATTCTCAATAACTGTTATATAATAATTAATCTCAATAATTCTCAATTAATTATTATATTACATCACTATCTGTCCCACACTCCATCTCTGCTGTTTCTGAAACTTCAATTTCATTTATGTTAAACCGTCTCTCTCCATCTCCATATCTAATGGCACGTTTGCAAATCTCTCTCTCTCTCTCTCTCTCTCTCTCTCTCTCTCTCTCTCTCTGTGTGTGTGTGTGTGTGTGTGTGTGTGTGTGTGTGTGTGTATGCTCACATGTGTGTTTAGATATCCACAGAGACTAATAGAAGGTGTCAGATCCCCGGAGATGGAGTTACAGGCACTTGTTATCTACCTATATGCTGGGATGCTGGGAACCAAACTCAGGTCCTCTGCGAGAGCAGCAAGCCTTCCTAACTGGTTTACTGCCCCACATAGCATTCTGTACTTCACACATCTCCTGTCTCCTTATGCTGCCCCCTGTACCCTTCTCTTCCTGAGATAATGATCCGAACATTACTTAACCATTTGTCAACTCTTCCGTGAGTTAAAGATGGCGTTTAAAGAAAAAAAGATGGTGTTGAATACTATTTTGTACAGCATTTCTATAATTCATCTTTGCAGGGTTTTTTTTATAGGCTTAGCTGACCACATTCCCAGAAACCAGAGACTGTGGCTGGGGTTTTTAAGGCTCGGTGCCTAGGTTTCCTTTCCTATTTGCTAGGACAAAATACCCTGATGGAAGCAACTTGAGGGAGGACAGAATTTATTTTCTAAATTTATTCAGAATTTATTTCTCAATTCATGGACACAGTTCACCATGACAGGGGAGTCAAGGCTACAGAAACTTGAAGCAGCTCGTCACACCACATCCGCAGTCAGGAGAGGCATGCTTGAGCATAGCTCAGTTCCTCTGCTCTTACACAGTCCGGGTGCCTTGCCTAATGAATAGTGCCACCCACAATGTAGACTGTGTCAAGTGGATGATTAAAACCCTTCACAACACTACTTATTTACACGTTGGAAAAGTTATACCATTTAATATGAACCTTGACCTATAGGACTTATCAAGTTCCTAAAATACATAAATATCTCTCTTGATATAAAGCTTTTGAACTTGATGGACCCTTGTTTCCTTTCGTACTCTCAAAACTCAGCATTGTTGGTGACATTTACAGCTATAACAAGTCAAAGTTTGAACATTTCTCACAGCTTTGGTTGGCTTAAGGACACAGCATGTGGTATCATCCCACCAGAGTAAGGTAGAGTAACTCCTTCTAATACGATTCTGTGTGTGCATACATACATATTCTCTACCATTTCTTCAGTCAACTTTTTATTTATCTTGTACAAAAAGAATTTTATTCTTACAAGTAGTAACTTGTTTGTGTTAACTGTGTCAGTTAGTTTTAAATGCCAATGTGCCACACCCCAGAACTACCTAGGAAGAGAGTCTGACTTGAGGAATCGTCCAGATCATGTTGGCCCGGGGCCGTGTCTGTGGAGGACTATCTCATTGGTTAATTGACCCAGCCCACCGTGGGTGGCACCAGTCCCTAGGCTAGGTTCTGAACTGTATCGGAGTGAGGACGGCTAGCTAACAGAGTGGTGCACTCAGGTCTCTCCACTCTTGACTGTGGATGTAATGAGACTAGCTAGCTACCTGAGTTCTTGTCTTGACGTCCTTGAAACGATGACCTGTAATCTGTAATGGTGAGCCACACAAGCCTTCCTCCCCAGCATTGTCTTCGATCAAAGTGTTTTATCACAGCAACGGAGATGGAAGTAGTGCAGCAGACAGGTTCAAGAACTGCACCACCAGCACCGTCTACAACAGGAACGCTACCCAGGGGACGCAACAGAGCACTTACTGTTCATTTCACTTCAGAAAATGCTGACCTAAAATGGAATCAGGTTGGTTCTTATTCTGATTCAGCCACAGAATGTTTTTAGTAGTGCACAGTAGTCCTCAATAAATATTGTTGAATGAACACACTTAAAAACCTTTATTCTGTGTACTTTCTGAAGCACTGAAGTTCAACATGGTCTCACCTGATTCTTTTTCAATTCAAATGTATCGAGTCTCTCAGAGAGAGTACTCTGAGTCCTCAAGAGAGGGTAGGTTTTACTGATAATATTTTCCTAGTGAGACTATTCAGCAAGTGGAGGGCTCATAAACATTAGGTCTAGACAAGGCAATCAACTGTGCTCTCTCTGTATTGATAAATTGCTAGTCATATCAGAATTTGTTATGTTTCCACATAGTCTATTAAATTTTAGTTAATGGAATTCTGACCAGGTGTTAGAACTTTGTATATTAATGCTTTTGTCTGAACTAGAATATTTCATTCCTTTTATAATTATCAATAAATATTCCTTTACATTATGTATTACTATACCTAGAGTTACAATTTACAAACCACAATCATGCTCCTAATTATTTTGGATCTGGAATAGTCTTTTTCTTCAGAGCGTTTTAGGAATACCTCAGAAGGAATTGTCTGGATTGTGTTGGCCCGTGGGTATGCCACCAGGGATTTTATAATTGGGTTAATTGAGATGAGAAGACCTACTACCATTTTGTGGGCCAGACCCTGGACCTAAAGGGGGGGGGGGGGGGCGCTGAGCACAGGGAAGTGTACATGCCTTCATCTTCTCTCTGCTCTTGACTGTGGGTGTGATTAGCTGCTTCAAGTCCCCGCCCTTTGACTTCCCCAGGATGATGGACTATTGTAAATTCAAATAAGCCCTTTCTCCCCTAAGTCGCTTTCGTCAGGCTATCTCATCACAGCAACAGAAACAAGACTAAGACAGGGCTATCGTCAGTCCCTCATAGTCCATTGTGGCAAGGAAGGCATGGGACCAAAAGCAGGCAAAGCTGGTCCCCTTAGTTATACAATCAGAAGTCAGAGAGGAGACAAGAAACGGGGACAAGCTCAAGACGCACCTCCAGTGACCCACTTCCTCCAGCAAGGCTCCGCCTCCTAAAGGTTCCTCCTTTCAAACAGCACCACCAACAGGGAACCAAATGTTCCAACACGTGAGGCCGGGGGAGCATTTCCCATCTGGACCACAGGAGTCGTGTTGGGATTCTATGTGATTACCAAGGAAAACTACACGCAAACACAGCAGTTATGGTTGTGTGTTACTGCGCTGACTTAATACTAAATCACACATGTATTTATTTGTTTTACATATGTGGGTGCACACATGCCGCGGTGCATGTGCGGAGGTCAGAAGACAATTGGTGAGAATCAGTTCTCTCGTTCCACCATGTGAGTCTCACACACCCCACAAAAATCAAAGAATAAAACCTCAAAGACGTGGCTTGAGTAGAGACCTTGGTGATGCCACATAACACCATTACCAAACTCAAAGGACCTGGAGGCCATATGTGAGTGGCTAATAAAAAGCTACCAGCTGCAAGACATGAAGACAGCAAAGTGACGCTGTCTGGATACAGTCCACTCTGTGTGGGGGCAAAGGTGAGCAACGAGAACACACACCCACACTTGCTTACAGGAAACAGCAAACTCTGTAACGAAAAGCATAGAATTAACGTTGAGTGGTTACTTATGGGAACAGGCTGGCTGTCCGAGAGGGACAAAGATAAACTGAATCGCTCACCGGATACCTGTGTTGTTGGCATTTTCTTGAGCCGCAAAGCTGTACCACCTCCTCAAATAAAATAAAATGTCTATGCATGTTCAAGGGAAAACATTCCTCTAGGTGCTTATGCTTTTTTAGATTATCGGAGCTTGACTAACACCACGTCACAAGGGACAGCATCCCACAGCCTCAAAAGCAACATAATGCAATTACCAGACTCTGACAGAAAGCCTGGACTACGTTCGTTCTATTTGCATAAAGCAAATTGCTCTTTTCTCCATGGAGACCAAACTGCAAATCATATTCTTGACATTAAAAGTAAAATGTTAAATTCTTCATTTTCATTATGTAAATGTTTTCTTAACTATGTTTTGAAGTTTAAAGGTGGTATTATGCAAAAGCCTCCATATTTGAAAAACATGTTTCATGAAAACAAGAATCACAAAAGATTATTGGAGTTAACATCTCACACACACTTTTTTTAATAAATATTTTTATTTTAGAATTAATTTAATTTTACATGTCAGCCACGGATTCCCCTGTTCTCCCTCCTCCCATCCCCCAGCCTTGCCCCCCTCACACATGCTTTTTACTTCTTTTAAAAGGGAGACTTGTTTTGTTGTACCTTGGAGTGTGTGTTTCCTTACTACCAGGTCAAACAGTTTTTTAACGTTAAGATTAATCTAGAAGAGTAAAACTTCTATTAAAGATCCATTTTATTTTTGATCATGTGTCTGTGGCGGGGGAGGGGCAGTGCATGTACTGGCTGGTTTTGTGTGTCAGTTTGACACAAGCTAGAGTTATCTGAAAGAAGGGAACTTCAATTGAGAAGATGCTTCCATGAGATCCAGCTGTAAGGCATTTTCTCAATTAGTGATCAATGGGAGGGTCCAGCACATTGTGGGTGGTGCCATCTGTAGCTGGAAAATTTCCTGTGTCCCAGCTGACCGGCAGTCGAGACAAATCTCTCCTACTCACGTCCCTCAAGTAAACACACAGATGCTTATATTAATTAAAACTGCTCGGCCATTAACTCAGGCTAACTATTGACTAGCTCTTACACTTAAATTAACTCACAATTCTTATTTATGTTTAGTCATGTGGCTTGGTACCTTTTCTCAGTTCTGCCTTCACACCTTGCTTCCTATGTCTGGCTGACGACTGCTGACTCTGCCTTCCTGTTCCCAGAGAATTCTCCTCTCTGCTTATCCCACTTATACTATACTTCCTGCCTGGCTACTGGCCAATCAGCGTTTTATTTATCAACCAAATCAGAGCAACACACATTCACAGCATACAGAACAATATCCACAGCAGCCAGCCCTGGATTCTGTAAGACTGAGCAAGCCAGAGGAAGCAAGCCAATAAACAGCACCCTTCCATGGCCTCTGCATCAGCTCCTGTCTCCAGATTGCTGCCCTGCTTGAGCTCCTGTCCTGACTCCCTTCAGTGGTGAACAAGTGGAAGTGTAAGCCAAATAAACCCTTTCCTCCCCAGCTTGCTTTTGGTCATGCAGGAATAGAAACCCTGACTAAGGCAGTGCACTTGTGTGTGAGGGCAGAGGCTTCCCCTGGGGCTGGAGTTCCAGAAGGTGGTGAGTTGCCCCATGTGGGTGCTGAGAACTGAACTATAGAACAACAGAAAACACTCGGAATGCCTGAGTCATCTGTATAGCCTCCTAGCTTTCCATCTTAAAGCAGTGGAATTTATAAGCTCTGGTTTTCATATTTTTTAAAAAAGAATCTTTGGGCTGGAGAGCTGGCTCAGTGGTTAAGAGAGCAGTCACACAGGCAGCTCACCATAACATGTCACTTCACACCCTCCTCTGACCTGTGGTCTCACACACACACACACACACACACACACACACACAAATAATGATAGTAATAAACCTTACACATTTTTTCATGAAAAAGAACCCAAATTTATTTTATATACATTAGTTCTTTTAGATTTTATCAAGGAAACTGCATCTTTAAATCAAGTCTGTTTTTAATTGTTTGAAGAGAGGGTTCCAAACAGACACTCTAGGGACCCGGACAACACATTTTTGCACTGTCACATTTTTGCAGTGTGTAAAAGGTTCTCTCGATCCTTGTGTCTTCGTTGGACTTGCTGTAATCCAGTGTCCACGACTCCAGTGGTCACTCTGGGGAGGGTGTGAGGCTGCACTTCTCCTATGCGGCTGCTCTTTGGTCATCTGTCACCACTGTAAGCTCGTGTGTGAGCATGCTGAGGGGTGCCTGCCATCCTGCTTGACATTGTTCTAGCTCGTTCCTATCTGGAAAACTCTCTGGACCTCCAGAATTGCTCCAAAGTGAGTTCTTTACAGTAAAACCATGAAGAAAGACGTCGTCATCATTAAATGGGTGACAGGACTCGGGGCAGGAAATGGAGTCCAGCTGGAAGAGCACTTGTCTAGCGTGCAGGAAGCCTTAGGTTCAATCCCCATGACCACACATAAAGCCAAGTGTGGCAGTGCACACCTGTAATCCCAGCACATAGGAGTGGAGACAGGAGAGTACTACAAGGTCGTCCTTGGTTACTTATTGAGTTGGAGGCCAGTCTGGGCCACACAAGACAATGTCTTAAAGAAAAAGCTTCCTAACTCATCACTAGGCATTTGGAAACCAATGACCTTTGGATATTGGTGAAATTATTAAGGCCACTCCACGTAGTTAAAAGGGAGGTTTATTTTGTGGGGTAACTTACAAGTGAAGGGATAGGTAGGTTGCAGGGTCTGGGAAAGGTGTGGCGCAGTCCGGTGGTGTTCTCTGGAGAACTCTGCTCGGTCTACCTCCAGCGTCCAGGGTCCAGGAACCAAGAGAGCCAGCGCATCCGGATCTTGGGTCTTCAGGGTCCTCTCTTGGCCCTGCCTTGTAGGCATGACAGTTACTGAAGTCTCAATGGGGTTTGGAACTTCCAGGTCAAAGCTGGAATGGCTACCCACTACATATGGAAATGGCTCCATCACTACAGATGTGTAGTTTAACTAAGATATGGCATTACACTGGTGTGATGAGGTTGACACATTCCGTTTCAGGCACCTGGTGGATCCCTGGGTGGCTCCTGAACCAGCGCCTCTACACCACGAGCAGTAAGGATGCGCAATGTGCCCATCTGCTGCACTGGATCATCCGGGCTAGCGCAGGCACTTCTGATTTCTTCTGTCCTACTCCACCGCCTCAGATGTCTCCTCCAACCTGATAGATTGACTAGCTGAGAGGACTTAGGAGCTACAGGATGCCCATGGGGCCATAAACAAGTTGTGAACAGCCTAATATTGTCGCAATGACTTTTTTTCTAATCAGAGACCTCATTCTTTAGGTCATATGGTTGCTTTATGGTTGGTAAGGGGAAAGAGAAGACAGATGGTCCTTGGGACAAGCAGCTTCTGCGGACGCAATAACTGAAGCTGTTCCCTGATTAAGCTCGTTCCTGTGACTGATGTGAGCCATTGGTCATGGTGAAAGGAAGGAGAAATGGTAATCTGCAGGGAAGGAAAAAGAATGCACAGGCCAGGTAAACAACAGAGCCGAGCTGGGATCCTGGAGACAGGGTGTTGGAAATTAGAGACCAGGAGACGAGCAAAGCTGGTGTCCTTGCTGAGGTGGTGCCGAGGATGTCTCTGTTCACCAAGCTCCTGCCTTGCAAGTAGAAGAAAGGGACGACTTGGACAGAGAGAAGGATCACGGTAGTGAGGACTAGGGTTGGCGAGGTGTCTTAGTGGGTAAAGATGGCTCACTGTCAAACCTGAAGACCAGAGTCCCGTTCCCAGGACCCAAGTGGGGGAGGTGAGAACTGACATCTGCAAATGACCTCTGAACTCCACATCTGCAGGCATGTCACACATGCAAACACACACACACACACACACACACACACGCACACGCACACGCACACGCACACACACATATGCACACACGCACGCGCGCGCGCGCATGTAAACGTAAAACAAATGCTTTTTAATAGTGAAGATTGTATTAAATGGAAGACAGAGTGGGGCAAGCCCCCCACTGATGGGTTTATCCAGCTCCACCGTTGTCTCGGGGTGACATTCATTTTGAGTTAGAAAAAGAGCGCTGGACTGTATATGTTAATGAGATTAAAAAAAAAAAAAAACTTGAAGGACATCCATAGGATAATGGTGTCTGTCCAGTGTCCCTGGGAGGCTCCTTGGAACCCAGAGTCTGTATACCTCCTCCACACAGGGGTGGGATGTTCGGTGTAAGGTGGCAGGTGTATCGTATTTAAGTTGCCCCCAGGCAGCATTTTGGCTGAGGTGATTCTTCTGGACCAACGAGGAATGCCATTCCACTAAAAGACTCCTTCGTCCCTCTCTGTCTCCCCATTGTTATAATCTTCCCATCCCCTGCTTCCGTGGAACAAGTTCTCAACAAAACAGCATGCTCATCTGTGAAAACTCCCTGACCTCTGTTTTGGGTGCCTAGGTGTTTCTGCCCTCTGGTCTTGAACTATGACTCCTTGTTTAAAGAAGGGCTCAATGCCCCCTTATGCGTGTGTGTGTGTGTGTGTGTGTGTGTGTGTGTGTGTGTACACATGGGTGTGCACATGTGTGTGGAGGTCAGCAGTCAGCAGTCAGCCTCTGATGATTATGTTCCTCTGGATGCTGCTCAATGCCTATAAAGCAAGCACTTTACCAACTGAGCGATCTCTCTAGGCTCCCCCCTCTTTTAAAGACAGGATCTTACACAACTCAGACTAGTCTCAAAGTCAACTACAAGCATGACCTTGAGCTCCCATCAAATCCAAACTAGACACTTGGAACTTTCAAGCACATCCTGAAGATTTGAACCCAGGTCCTCATGATTGTATGGCAAGTGCTTTACCAGCAAATCCCTCTGGACATGGTACCTTAGGTATCTGCAAGACCTCTTTCTTCCATGACTCGTGTTCTAAAGACTTCCGGAGTGTTTGTGTGGAAAGCACTCGATTATTTTATCTCTTTGCTGTTTCTACCTTCACTCCATCTACTCAAGATACTGATTATTCAGCTTCCCTTCCATCAGTACCAATTAATAAATATGAAATTTCAATCTCTCCCTGTTATTCTTGATCTTCATTTTAACAGCTTCTGCATGCCGCTTAGGCCAGTGGTTTAGCCCGAAAGCGGAAGTGTGGGGACCCTTGTTCAATCTCTACGCCAGGCCTGGTCAATCAATTTAGACCAGGACACTCCAACATTTTAAGGCTCTTATACAAATGATGCCTCATACAGAAGAGGAGAAACAGGTGACATTGAGAATAAACAGGGCAGTGTGGATTGATGACCTGAACTTGAACTGACTCGGCCTTCCATAAAAAAACTTTAGGTCCTCCGAAGCTTCACCAGCTACGAACAGTGAAGAGAAGCTAGGAAATCGAACTGAGGAGGAGATGGCTGGGGACCTGTGTGCACCCCGTCTTCATGATCTGACCCTCTTTGGGGATCTTTGGAACCACATAGCCACAGATATTGTTGATGTGAAAAACCCATAGGAAAAAAAAATACCAGGGACTCACATTTTTTCTTTTGTAAACTCTATCAGTCACTAAAATGAGGAGATAGAGAAAAGAAGGGGAGTGTCTATTTCCCAAAGGAAGTGGGCCCATCCTAACCTTGTGAAGACATTAAATCAGGGGTCAACAGACCTTCCCACAAAGTACGAGATGCAGGTGTGTCTGGCTTTGTGGGCCATACTATTGCTATTCCAAATGCTCAACCTGCCTCTGTAGCTAGAAAGCAGCCAGATGATGAGCAGGAATGTGCTCCAACAAAGCTTTACAGGAACTGGAGAAATTGCTCAGTGGTAAAATGCCTGCCTTGTAAACATGTGGACATGAGTTTGACCCCCGGATCCACATTTTAAAAGGAATCAGGGTGTGGTGGCCCAGGCTTGTATTTCCAGTAATTTCTTGTATTTTCAAGCTTGTATTTCCTGGAGACAGGGGCATCCTGGGTTTTGCTGGCCAGCCTACTTGGTCAACTCCTGGTCAGTGAGAGATTCAGTCTTGTAAAACACAGTGAGTGGTTCCTGAGGAACCACGCTCAAAGTTGTCCTTTGCCTGCAAACACACACACGCATACACACACACACACACACACACACACACACACACACACACACTGATAAATAATAAAAGTAAATCTTAAAAAAAGAAATTGTCAGACAAAAAATAATGAATAAAAAACCATTAATTAATTGAAGTAAAAATGAAGAAACCATCCCCTGAAATATTAATTTTATGTTATGATAATTGCAAAGCAATAAAAAGGATTTAAAATACTGTTTTAGCTTATGTGCTATACAGAGACAGATGGTGGGCCAGATTTGGCTCCTGGGTTGCTGTTTGCTGGCCCCTGCCTTAAGGAAACAGTCTGTCCCAGTCCATTTTCTGTTACTGTAACGACAGACCATGGAGTGATTTATGAAGAGCTCAGCCTGGGATTTCAAAGGCTTGGAAGTCCAAGATGGGGAAGCTGCATCTAATAACATTCCTCTTGCTGTTGGGGTCTCGAGAATTCCACAATGGGACAGGGCATCATATGAGAAGACAGGGCAGCCGAACTTAGGCCTGTCTCCTTTTTTCTTGTTCTGAGACAGGGTCTCACATACCCTGGGCTGGTCTTGAACTCACTGTGCAGCTGAGGATGCCCTTGAACTTCTGACCTTCCTGAGTCTACCTCTCACATTCTTGGATTACAGTTGTGTGCCACCTTGCCTATCTTATGAGGTGCTGGGGATGGAACCCAATGATTCTAGAATCTGGGTTCATAATTAACCTCCCTCCCTCTTTCTATCCTTCTCTCTCTCCATCCCCCCTCTCTCCCACCCTCTCTCCACCCATCTTTATATCTCTATAAGTTCACCTCAGTAAATTCGTTAACAAACATACAATCATCCCTTTCTCAAACTCATTTTCTGCAACTACAGAGAGAACTATTTTTAAGCCTTATTGCACACTCTCCTCTCTCCTCAAACGCGGAGCAAAATAATTAAAGTCAAACATTGACTTAGCACTGCTAAGCACACAGAGACTCCCGTGTGTTCCCTTGTCTTTGCTCTGAGCGCAAGGCGGCTGCTCCGCTGCCGTGATGTACTTTGCCCCCCTCTGACAAATGTGAAACTCGGAGAGGGACAGTGGCTTTCCAAACCCTGCACGCCTGGCTGCAGTGGGGTGCGGGCCTGGAGGCTGGCCCTTCACCTTCCGGGACAGCTCGCTCTCTCTCTCTCTCTCTCTCTCTCTCTCTCTCTCTCTCTCTCTCTCTTCCCTTAGGTGTGCTGTTCCCTCACCATGAGGATACAGGGTCTCCTTCCTGCCTGGTTTGGGCTACAAAGTCATGTGTAGAATATTATGTCTCCCAAAGGCTCCATCTAGACACTCTGTGTACACATGGGGTGTGTGTGTGTGTGTGTGTGTGTGTGTGTGTGTGTGTGTTGTATGTACATCTCTGTGTGCAGGTGTGTGTGTGCCCACGGAGGCCAGAGAGAGCATCAGGTGTCACAATCTATCACTCTCTGCCTTAGTCCCTTGAGACAGGGTCTCTCACTGACACCGAATGAGGCTGGCAGTCAGCACACCCAGCAATCACCTTGCTTCTATTCTTAGAAGCACTGGGGTTATAGGCACATGAAGCCAGATGCCACGTTTTGTGTGGCTGCTCCAGATTTGAACTCAGGTTCTTATGCTCGCTCAGCAAGCACTCTTTCCGGCTGAGCCACCTCTCCAGCCGTGACACTTACTCCTTGGAGGGTTTCAATGCTTCCTCCTTTGGACTCTCACCCAGCATGCTCCACTTTCACAGTGTGCCCATCCCAGTCCATTCCAGCCCCAGCAGCCATTTGCTCTTGGCTAAATCATACCTGTTGCGCTGGAGAGGTGATGCAGTGGATTAGGGCACTTGTTGCACAAGCATGAGGTTGTGAGTTTGATCCCAGCACCTATGTTACATAGCCAGGTATGTACAAGCACTCGTAACCCCAGCATTGTGAAGGATGGAGACAGCAGGATCTCTGGGGCTTTCTGGCCCCCAGATTAGCTAGCTCCCAGTTCATCCCATCAAGAGTGACAGAACGGGACACTCAGTGTCCTCCTCTGGCCTTTGTGCACACACACATATGCTACACCACACACACACACACACACACACACACACACACACACACACACATCAAAACAATAAATCAAACCTACTGTGAGACTATCAGGCTTTACAGGTGATGGATTATCTGAGGGCAGACAAGGTAGTCTTAGAGTAGAAAAATAATTTCTCACCAAGTATGTTGTCACCTCTCATGAAGTTGGAAGTACAGGCTGAAACACCCCAGTAATGTACAGCTATCTCTGGAAATCAATGCCACGAACTCGGTAGAACTTTCCAGAGTGGAAACCATGAGAGAGATGCTAAACAATATGTACCTGGTGTATCTGGAGATTTACAAAAATGATAGAATGGGGTCCAGGTGTGGGGGAGGTTGTGGGCAGGAGACTAAGGAGCCTCGGCTAATATGGAAATGTCTTCTCGACCCTCCAATGACATCCCTGAACGGCACAGTAGTACCATTTCTTCTTTGCTCGGGGAGTCTCTCCCTATTGCCCCAGCCCTGGAGAGAAGGCTGGGCTATGTCTCCCACCGAGCTTCTTCTCCTAAATCTGGGCCATCTCCAAGGAGACTGGGGTACCACTTCCTGTGGTCACAGAGGCGCAGGGAAAGCAGACGCTTTCATTCTCCCCTTCAGAAGGTCCAACTGCCCTTCTTTGTGCAAAACTGATAATGGGCAAGAGACTGGCGTCTGAAGGGGCTTGGAAGTGTCCTGGGAAGCAGAGCCACACACAAAGTCTGGCACTAAGACTGGGGAGACGTCTTAGTTGGGAAAGTTCTTGATGCACAAGAATGAGAACCTGAGTCCAGGCACCAGAATCTGCACAAGGAAGTCTGGCGCGATGGCGTGTAATTGCAACCTCGGGGCTGAGGAGATGGAGAGGGGCAGGTCCTGAGGGCTCACTAGCCAACTAGCCTAGTCAAATCCTTGAGTTCCAGGTAAAAATGAAAGAGCTTGTCTCACAAAACAAGGTTGTTGTGCGATGCACTTTTTCTGGAGAGACTCAGCACACACATGCATTCACCAGAGACACAGAGCCCATAACAGAAGCAAAGTACGGATACCATCAAAGTCCAACTTTGTGAGCCAATGAGCCATATGTGGGGTTACTTACAGGAATATGGGTCAGAGGTCACCTACAGGAGCAGAAATGACTCAAAGACAGCGGCATCACCAAAGCCACCACAGCATGGGTGACAGCTCAGAAAGCTGGGAAACATGAAGCACGCTGCACAGCCTGCAGGCGGTTCAACGGATCGGAGAGTGTCCTTCCCAGGTGCCTCAGCAGACCTGAGCCCCTTCCAGCTGGTCTGGTCTCTGCTTCCTCCAGGCAGCTGGGCTTATCTCCGTTTTTGCAGCTTGTCTTGTCTGTCGGTGACTCTCAGAAGTCCTTATTGTTTACTCTTGGGAGGGAGGGGGTGCTTAGTGAATCTGGTCTGTTTCAGGGACTTCCTGAAGCTGTGTGGATTTGTTTACCTTCTGTCTTAAGGAGCTTCCCTGCAAAATGGAGAGTTTTAATCCCAGAGGAAAGCTGAAATAGGTGGTTCCTGAGGAACAACACCTGAGGCTGACTTCTGGCATCCACACGTGTGTTCGTGCACATGTACACACACATACACACACACACACACACACACATGCACACACACACACACACACACACACACACACACACACCAGTCAGTGAATTCCAGCCCCAAAGACTCACTAGCAAGGGAAGAAAGAGTTCTTCTTAGTGCTGTAAGGGGTTGAGGACCTGCCTTAGGACTGAGACCTGAGCTTGGGACCCCAGACTCTCTCACTTGCTCTATGTATTGTCACTAGTGGGTAAGTGGTCCCGTGGCTAGAGCTATCCTTTCACCAAGATGAAGACCGGGGCAGGGGAAGGGAAGGGGTCTGACATCACCATGGATATACTAGAAAATAATAGTCCCTTTGTGGGGTGGATAGTCATCTATATAGGAAGCAATTTTACTTTATTAAGATAAGCTAGAAGGCTAATGTTATCGGAATGACTCAGTGTCTCTGGGAATCTGCGTATTTGAGACAACAGTTATGCCAAATGATGGAAAGGATAATATTTGGGTGAACCTAGCCGCTGAATCAGTGACTAGATCTCATGTGAGCAGGAAGAAGCCAACTTCAGGGTCCACTTGTGGGCCCTGGTGTGACAGTAGTCTAGGGCAAGGGTGGCTGCCTTCAGAGGTGAGGAGGAGGTGCTGAGGGCAGGAACCTGGTGAGGCCAGCCTCTGGGGGCCAGGGGGTTTGAAGGGGCTTCTCTATGCTTGCTGCCCTGCACACCAGCAAGAGGTGCCCTTCCCAACATGCTCCAAAGAAATGGTTTCTTTGATTTGAGTGTGGTCTTTGTTTCTCTTTCAAGGAGGACATGAGGTGAGGACCAAGACTGGGAACTGAGGCATGTCACCCTCTGTGAAGGCCTGCTATGTGACCACAGACACACAACAAACCAGATCACATACTTGGGGAGTGGAAGGTGGGCAGGGGCTGGGGGATGGCTCAGTACTGTCCCAAGAAGCCTCTCTTCCTACTCCATCATCTCCTCTCCTTCCCCACCTCCAACCAATAGGGAAAGTAGAACCATCCACGCAGTCTGAGGAGCATCTAGGAGAAATGGCTGACAAAGAAGGGGAAGTGACTGGAAGGGGAAGTGCCAGGAAGGGGAAGTGATGGGAAGGGACGGGAGTGGGAAGGGACAGGAAGGGGGTCTTCTGCGCACTGCTGCAGAGTGGAAGCAGCATTAATGGGACAGCCAGGAGCGTGGGAGTTCCCAGAAGTGACGTGGGTTAGGAACAAGCCTAGGCTTTCTGGGGACTAAGGAGGAGGAGGAAACACTGTCACAGAAGAACACCTCAGACTTCCTCCTTTTGGAATGTTCTAGGGGTAGGCCTTCTTTAAGAAGCTAACAATTGGGAGTACATGCCTTTCAAAACTAGGAGAGGGAATTTTTGTGGCAGGCAAGCTTTCAAACGTCACCTGGTGGATTCTACACCTTATTGTCCCTTTAAAGAGAAAGTAATTAATGTAGTTCACAAGGGACCTTCTTCTCCCTCTCCCTCCCTCTCTCTTTCTCTCTCCCTCTCCTTCCGCAGCCACCCTGTCTAGCCTTCCTAGGGTTTGTCTGACTCAGCCTCTATACAGCTGTAATAGCCACTACATTTTAGAGTCATCGAAAGCAGGCTAAAGGGGTCCCAGCCTCCAGAGGAAGTGACATTATGGCAACCTTCAAATACTAAGTAGGAATGTGCAGGCAGCACAGTTAACACAATGCTTGCCTATCTGGGTTCTATCTCCAGCTCCGTATAAACTAGGTATAACCTACCTGTCAACCCAGCACTTGGGAGGCAGAAGCAGGAGGAAGAGGAGTTCAAGGTCATCTTTGCATATTGGGCTTAAGGCCAGCCCAGGCATCTTAGTTACTTCCCTATTCCTATGAAAGACGCTGTGACCAAGGCAACTTATAGAAGAAAGAGTTGATTGGGGGCTTACATCTTCAAAGGGTGAGTCTATGACCATCATGGGGAGAGCATGGCAGCAGATAGGCAGGTATGGTGCTGAAGCAGTAGCTGAGAGAGAGCTTTTGAAGCCTCAAAGCTCACCCACAGTGACACGCCTTCTCCTACCTGGCCACACCTCTTAACCCCTCCCAAACAGTTCCACCAACAGGAGACCAAGGATTCAAACATCTGAGCCTATGGGGACCATTCTCACTCAAACCACCACCCTTGATAGGAGTTCCTGTCTCAAAAAAAAAAAAAATGTGACCTAGCTGCTTCTCAGGAGAATAAGGTGAGACAAAGGAGTCGGTCCAGCTTGAGAAAGTAAGATGCATTGAGGAAACTTCTAGAAGCCAGTTAGATTAGCTCTACTGGTGGTACACAGGCAGAGGGCCAGGAAAGGAGACTGGGCAGGTAGAGCTGGGTCTCACCCAGGCTCAGAAAAATTCATGAATCTCTTCTCCAGCTTCAAGACTATTCCCAGGGTCTGCAGCAAATTGATTGTCCCCTGTTTGAATATTAAGTACTCAGCTGCCAGAGACAAGGTGGAGAAAACATCCAATCATGCTAAAAGACCTGTACCTTGACAATTTATTGGCCCTATCTGATGAGCACAAAATTAATTTCCTTATTAACACAGTGTGTAGAGATAAGACCTAGAAATACAAACGACGAAGTTTTGACGCTCTTGTTACATTCCCAAGGAACACAATGAGCGTTAGTCTGAACCAGGAAGCCTGGTGCGAGGAGACTTGGCGGAGGCGATTGAACAGAGATGGACTGTCAGAGGCAGGCGTTCAGCTCCAGCGCTAACCTGTTCCTGTCCTCTCTGAACAGAACAAGATAAGACACGTCTTTTCTTTATTCTATCTTTCTTTTTCAGATTTCTCACTCATTTAACATTTTTTCTTTCAACATTTATCGGGGCAGGGGCATGCCATGTAGCAGTCAGAAGACACGTAGGGAGTTTGTGGTTTTCTTGCACCATGTAGGGCCTGGGGATGGAACTCAGGTTGCCAGGCTCGGCGGTGAGCACCTTTGACATGCTTAGCCATCTTGCTGCTGGCCCAAGAGAAGATGTTTCTGGAACTTTTCTCCCCTGTCCTTCACACTGCTCCCCTCAAATGCTGCCAGGCACTAAGGCCACATCTCATCAGGACAGACAGGAAGTTCATTAGCCAGGTGTGTGTGGCTCCCTGGGGTGGACCCCAGCGACCTCTGCAGATAACTATTGTGGAATACTAATTTAAGATGTGTTACATTTGTTTATGCTGTGGAGTATTTGTTTAATGATGCAAAGGTGTGTTACATTTGTTCGATTAAATAAAATGAACCTGCAGTCAGGAGGCTGTGTCAGCAACCAGCTGACAGGGAGCGGTAGGGAGGGATCACGTGTAGCCAGGGTTCTTAAGTGGGGGCTGAGCAGAAGGAGGTTTGGTTTTCTGGGAGACCCGAGCTAGAAGAGGTGAGCTACTTGCTATTCAGCCTCTCTGAGTGAGCAGAATTTCACCTTTAACCTTTGAATCCTGAGTTCTGTAGAGGGATGGAGATCTAGATGAAGTTCCCTTTAGTGGCCGTGATAGAACCCAGACCTGAGGGAACAGAATTCCCACTTAGTTATGGCCAGTGTCGCTAAACTGATACTGGTAGCTTCAGAGTCACAACTGCCATTAGGACAGCAGTTTCTTAAGGGGCAGCTACTAAATTTAATGAAAAATAACATTTTTAACATTTAACATTTTAACAACTTGAGCACCAAAATGTAGTTGGTTGTTTTTAACTCTTTGTTCTTTTATTCTTTTGGGGGGGTGTAGCATGAATCTTAAAAGTTCTTATTAATAAAATCAAACCCAGGCCAGGTATTGGGGTGAAATGCTGGATAGTCAGAGAGACAGAACGAACCACAGCTAACCTCACCTGGCAAACTTCTCAGCTGGTCTTGCTTCCTCAGACTTAGAAGCCTCTATGTCCTCATATCCGAATGGTTCTCAGCTGAACTGCTGCTAGAAGCCTGAATGCTTAACCAGCCCAAATGCTTCTCCACACCAAATGCCTCTCCAGGGCAAATGCCTCTCCAGGGCAAATGCCTCTCTAGGGCAAATGCCTCTCTTGGGCAAATGCCTCTAGTTTCTGGTCCTCACGCCTTATATACCTTTCTGCTTTCTACCGCCACTCCCTGGGATTGAAGGCTTGCTTTCTGAGATTAAAGGCGTGTGTCACCACGCCTGGCCGTTTCCAATGTGGCCTTGAACTCACAGAGATCCAGAGGGATTTCTGTCTCTGGAATGCTAGGATTAAAGGCGTATGCTACCACTGCCTATCCTCATGTTTAATATTGTGGCTGTTCTGTCTCTGACCCCAGATAAGTTTATTAAGGTACACAATATTTTGGGGAACACAATACCACCACAGGGGGGGCTGGTCACCAAGTTCCCAAATAAATAAACAGAGGCTTATTATTACTTATAAATGCCTGGCCATAGCTTGGCTTGTTTCTAGCCAGCTTTCCTTAACTTAAATGATCCCGTCTATCTTTTGCCTCTGAGTTTTTTCCTTTTCTTACTTCTGTA
This sequence comes from Peromyscus aztecus, assembly GCA_902168405.1. Lineage (NCBI taxonomy): Eukaryota > Metazoa > Chordata > Mammalia > Rodentia > Cricetidae > Peromyscus > Peromyscus aztecus. The sequence goes on from CABHPQ010159952.1 coordinate 19,706, forward strand.
ATCATATTTTCACTCTTACTCCATGCCTGGATGTGTGGCTCAGTGGCTGGGTCCTTCTTTGCTCAATCCTCTCCTCCTATTTATCCTCTCTCCTGCCAGCCCCGCCTATCCTTTCTGATGCCTTGCTATTGGCTGGTCAGCTCTTTATTAGACCAATCAGGTGTTTTAGACAGGCACAGTAACACAGCTTCACAGAGTTAAACAAATGCAACACATCTTTGCATCATTAAACAAATGTTCCACAGCACAAACAAATGTACCACATCTTAAAATAACATTCTACAACAGATAACTTGTGTGATTCTGATGGGTGACCCTTCTCCATTCTCTCTGGCTCTGTTCTTTGCTCTGTCAATCTGGCTTATGGTTGGTGGACTTCCCATGTGACCAAGGGCATTGAGTTCCAGACATCACTGAGTCTAACCCTTACAGTTACCATTTCCTCATTTGAACCAGACACCAAAAAGAATTTTTTTCCCTTGAATCAAGTTCCCTAGACAGTCTATAGGCAGCAGGAAAGCTGAGCGACACTTTGAAAGGCTCTGGGGAGTAAAGTTGTCAGAACCTCAAATGAGGACCTGTTTGATCTCTAAAAAAAAAGCCAGGAGAGCTGGCATTGCCTCTAACTCCAGTGCTGGTGAGACAGAGATGAGTAGATCGCTGGGGCTCAGTGGCAAAGCCCTAGGTCCCAATGAGAAGCTTTGTCTCAAAAAACAAGGCCGACAGAGCCTATGGAAAGACACCCAAGGTGGATCTCTGCCCTCCATATACATGTGCATATACATGCACACACAGAACAGACACACACACACACACATATGCCAATATAAAATAAAATATCATTTATCTGTGTACTTAAACAAACAAAAAAGATGTGGGCTCCAGGTCCCTGTCACAGAGGCTGAGGCTAGCATGTGGCATCTTCAAGACAATGTGTGGTATGCAGCTGGTCCAGTTCCATCCTAAGAGAATGGATATAAGACCAAGTGCTTGTTTGGGTGTGACCTTGGCTGAGTCCCAGCTCCTTTTTCTTCTTCTAAGTAATGATGTTTGGGCACCACAATCTTCCACTACCCCTGTGAATGTAACATCTAGTTATTTCTATTTTTCTGTTTGTTAGTAGCTACCTCCTGCTTTTCTAGAGTGGGGGACATGGTAACTGGTTTTCCAGGTGAGCCTTAAGTGAAGACATTGGTCAGTAACAGAGTCTCACTGAGAAAATGGCCCCAGCTACAAAGAGCCACCAGCTCAGGTGCCCGACTACCCTGGGGTAACCACACTGTTGGATGTGGACCTTGGATGTTCTTCCCTTACTTGATACTACACCAAAGGGTAAGTGGAGAGAGTGGATAGGAAGTATAGAATGGTTACTTTGTACCCTGTATTATAAATAGATACATATACTCCACAGTGAGAAAGGAATCAGCACCTGCATATTACCAGCCCAGCACATGCTCGGTGTTAGTGGTTTGTTTATTCTGAGTTAACCCCTCCCAGCCCAGATTCCCATGAAGGATTACAGATGACATTAGAACACAATAACTAAACTCAAAGAATGAGAGACAAGCTTGCGGGGACAACTCAAGAGGCACAAATAGACATCACAAGTCTCAGGACCATGCTGCCCACCTGACCAGGAGGTGAGACTAAACTCCAGACTTGACAGAATGATTGACTGCCTCCACCACCTCTCTCTCTCTCTCTCTCTCTCTCTCTCTCTCTCTCTCTGTGGGATGGTCTGTATTTCAAATCTGTTGCTCTGATTGGTCAATAAATAAAACACTGATTGGCCAGTGGCCAGGCAGGAAGTATAGGCGGGACTAACAGAGAGAAAAAAAAGGAGAGAACAGGAAGCTGAGTGAGAGAGACACTGCCAGCTGCCACCATGACAAGCAGCATGTGAAGATGCCGGTAAGCCACAAGCCACATGACAAGGTATAGATTTATAGAAATGGATTATTTTAAGATATAAGAACAGTTAGCAAGAAGCCTGCCACGGCCATACAGTTTGTAAACAATATAAGTCTCTGTGTTTACTTGGTTGGGTCTGAGCGGCTGTGGGACTGGCGGGTGACAGAGGTTTGTCCTGACTGTGGGCCAGGCAGGAAAACTCTAGCTACACACTCTCTCTCTCTCTCTCTCTCTCTCATCTGCCAGGTGAGCTGAGATATAAAACACACCGGTGGGATGTTAATCTGCTATTAGCTAAGATTGCCAGCTCTCCAAATAAAGCCTGGTTTTAAAGATTCCCAACTTTCCTCCTTGGCTTGGCTTCTATACATGACAAGCTGCACAAACTCTGGTATTCTGGTTACACACACTCCAGAATTCTCCATGAGGTTGGCCCAAGCTGGACCTCAACTACTCCCTTAGCCCAGCCCCTTCTTCCACAACTCCCCCAACTCCGTGTTGCTCCCAGGCCTTCTCCTTTCCAAGCAACCAGCTGATTTACCATTTCTCAGAGCCAGCTTCTTAGGGAGGCCAAATGACTGCACCCACTTCCATAGACTCAGACCATTCTGCACCCCTAAATCACCAGCCCCCCATTTTTACCCACCTTCATTTTACAAATGGGGAAACTCGGGCTCTGGGAATGACTTGCCAAGTTCAGGATCCTAAAGGCCGTCTGCAGAATGAAGGTGAAATCTTCAATTCTCCCCCCAACCTCTCTGTTGCTCCTCATTGCTGCTCTGCCTTATCATGGTTTCCATGTGTGGCAGAGACAGGCATGCAAGCAGAGAAATAAATCAACTCATCCATCCATCTCTACGGCACAGAGGAATAATACCCAGATATAGGTATTTGAGCTATTTGCTGCCTCTAAATAGATAAACATCCTGTTTATTATTCAGTTGTTTATTCATGTGTTCATGAGTGTGTGTGTGTGTGTGTGTGTGTAGAAGCCAGAAGACAACTTGAAGAGTCCGAGTCAATTTTATCCTTCCACCATGTGGATTCAAGAGATGGAAGCTTGGTAAAAAGTACCTTTATCCGATAAGCCATTTCACCAGCCCAAGTAGGAGACTGTATTTTAATGCCTGTCTGTATCACGTAAAGACTTGAGGTCTGCTTTAGGAACTAGGAAACTTGAGTATTCATCCCAGTTCCTCATTCTCACATTTCAAGGATGCTGTTCTTCGCTCTCAGGTGTTTTCAGATTCTAAGTGTGATTTCTGGGGCCTCTGTGGGGGAGGAAATGGAGTTACTTGTGTTGCGTAATAATGAGCAATGACGGTGGGTCTGTAGGTTATTGCCATGGAAGTTGGACAAAAAGCTCACGGGAACAGGGCTGGTGAGATGGCTCGGTTGGTAAAGTGCTTGCTTTGCAAGTGTGCGGACCAAATCTGATTCCCAGAACCCATGTGAAAGCACTAAGTGTGGGGATCGGCACTTACAATCCTCGTGCTGGGGAGGTGGAGACAGGAGGGCCCAGCCTAGCTGGATTGGTGAATTCCAGGCCAGTGAGTGAACCTGTCTCAAAACAGACAGACAAGGTGGATGGTGCCTGAGGAGCAACGGAGGAGACTGGCCTCTAGATGCATGCATGCACACATGTGCGTGCCTATACCTTCATGCACACACTTTTAAAATGCTTCAGGAGCTCTCTGTGTTATTCTTTTGTTTGTTTGTCTTTTTGTTTTGTTTTGTTTTGTTTTTTCGAGACAGGGTTTCTCTGTGTACTTTTGGCGCCTTTCCTGGATCTCGCTCTATAGACCAGGCTGGCCTCAAACTCACAGAGATCCGTCTGGCTCTGCCTCCCAAGTGCTGGGATTAAAGGCATGCGCCACCACCACCCAGCCTTTCTATGTTATTCTACAACTACCTGGTTTTAAAATATTTCCAGAAGAAAAAACTTTAAACGGTTGACAGTCGTTAATGGTCTCTTGCATTCTAACAAGGAATTAGTATAATGTCTTGGGCTGAAGTGATGGGAGGCAATATACATGTTACATGACATGCTCAGATAACCTCCATGCAAGGCAGGCACACTCTGCCTCATTCAGGGAACTGGACAATAGGGAAGAAATGGCTACACAGCTTAACTGAAGCCACAGCCTTGTAAAATGTGCTTGGATTAAACCTCGCCTTGTAATCTTGGTAACTACCATCACAGTCCCCCATTTTACATGGAAAAAAAAATCCTCCAAAACCTCCAGAGGTGAACGATGTGTTCGGGTTGCCACAAAGTGGCTGAAGTGATAAAAATGGACAATTTCAGGTTACAGGTACCAGATGGTAGAGCATCTGGTCTGGCTCATGGGCCCAGGAGGTGGTACCCACCAAGAACCACTGTACTGGTGGTGGAACAGCCCTGTGGACACATCTCCCAGCCACTGGGCTCCAGCCTGGACCGCGCAGGCAGCATGGTCACCCTGGCTGTCCATGGCCACCTCCAGGGAACCCTTACTGTGAGAACGAACCATTAAAGGCAGTAACCGGCCACTCAACAACCGACCATGTTCATTTTGAAATAAACACTCTAGGATACAGCCGTCTAATAAATCACATGTCACTTTTTAAAGTGGAAAAAAAAGGGGAAAGGAAAAGAAACTATAGTCACTTAACTGCTTGCTGCTTCCTACCACAGATGCCTTGCAATAAAAAGTCCATTTCTCCTCAGTGCTCTTTTCTCCTAGGAAAAGCTTGTGTTCTTGCAGTTACAGGAACCAAAATTGCTGTTGGTTCAAAAATATATGTTATCGTAAGGGCGTTTTATGTCCAATGAAGAAACAATAAGGTCTAGCTCCTGTTTCAAAGCCAAGGTCATCTGAAGGGTAGTTAGAAATGTAATGCACAGCCCTGGTGTGTTGACAGCGTGTACATTTTCAAATGCTTTTCCATTGAAGAGTTCCTTTCATGCAATCAGTTCTGAAAACTTAGGGATCTGAGGATATTGTGTATCTAGTAACCAACGCTGACCACATCCCAAACGTTCCCCCAATACATAGATATCTAAGTAAAGACTCAATCTTAGACAACTTGAAGCATCCAGCCTTCACCTTGACTGCCAGTTTATTCCAGCCTGGGACAGTCCCACAACTCTCTCTGTACCCACCTGAGTTGGGAGAGAGAGAGAGACAGAGACAGAGACGGAGAGAGAGCTTGAATGTGCATGCAAGTGCCCAAGGGGCCAGAAGATGATGTCAGGTACCCTGGACTGAAGTTACAGGCAATTTGTGAGCCAATTGATGTGGGTGCTGGCTGCCAAACTTGGGTCCTCTGGAAGAGCATCAAGTGCTCTTTTTAACATATATATATATATATATATATATATATATGTTAAGCATATATATACCTGTACCTGTATGAGGGTTTTGCCTGGATGTATGTCATGTGCACCATGTGCATGTCTGGTGCTTTTGGATGTCAGAAGAAGGCATTAGATCCCCAGGGACTGGAGTCATGGATTATTATGAGCCACCATGCGGGTGCTGGGATTCAAACCAGGGTCCTCTGCAATAGTAACAAGTGCCCTTAATGACTGAGCCTACTCTCCAGCCCCAAGTGTTGTGAGCATCAAGAACTCTTTTTCCAGAGCCTTCTACCACTGACCCTACCTCTCGTAGCAGACTCGTGTTCTTGAAAAGCTGTTCTTGATGGGAGAAGAAGAGACTCACAGCAGAGAGAAAGAATGGGTGAGAATAGGAAGGAAGGAAGGCCAGGCTAAGGAGACCCTGGAGTCTGGAGACAAGAAGTAGCAAAGGTTCAAATGGAAATCATGGTGTTAGACAGAGAATGATAATGTTTAAAAGCATCAGGACTGAGGCTATACCTCAGTTAGTAAACTGCTTCCATAGCATGCAAGGGGGTCTGATTTGGATATCCAGTCCCACATAAACAAGGCTTGGTGGTTCATATTAGTAATTCTAGCCATTAGTAGAGGCAGGAGGATCATAAGTTCAAGGTCATCTTCACCTACAAAGTAAGTTCAAACCCAGCCTGGGCTACATGAGATCTTGCTATTAGATAGATAGATAGATAGATAGATAGATAGATAGATAGATAGATAG
>CABHPQ010159952.1:25726-51352 GCA_902168405.1 Peromyscus aztecus
TAGATAGATAGATAGATAGATAGATAGATAGATAGATAGATAGATAGATAGATAGATTTAGTCCATGACATATTGCTGTGAAGAGACACCATGACCAGGGCAACTCTTATAAAGGAAAACATTTAATTGGGGCTGGCTTACAGGTTCAGAGGTATAGTTCATTATCATCATGGCAGGAAGCATGGTGGCCCACAGGCAGATATGGTTCTGGAGAAGGAGCCAAGAGTTCTACATCTGGATTGGCAGGCATCAAGAAGAGAGAGCATGACACTGGGCCTGGATTGGGCTTCTGAAACCCCAAAGCCTACCCCTAGTGACAGACTTCCACCAACAAGGCCACATCTATCCCAACAAGGTCACACCCTGTGAGCCTATGGTGGCCATTTTCATTCAAACCACCAAATAGATGATGATGATGATGATGATGATGATGGATAGATTAGATAGATAGATAGATAGATAGATAGATATGATGGATAGATGATAAAAGATACATTGATAGCAGAAAGAAAGATGATGGATGGATAACTAGATGATAAAAAGATGATAATAGATCGATCAATAGAGAGATAGATAATAGAAAGTTTAATGCCCCTTGCTTATTTAGCCAAGTACCAAACACCAGCTCTCATTTGTTTTTCTCCAGTGGTAATCTCCTTCCACTCTAAAGTCAGGATTTAATAACACATGATGCCATTGTCAGCTCAGGAGTGGGATGTGCTTCATCAATCTTTTAAAATACACTTTTCAGTCCTACATGCTTACAATCTTCTACAGACTTCCACTGTGAAAGGAGTGGATGATTCCCTGCTCTCCCAGTTAGAAACTTATCTCTATCTCCCAAAATTCAAATCCTACTTTAAAAAAAATAGACAGTCCAAAGCTTCCTCCATCTCCTGAGGGCATAGCCCTGGGTCTTTCTCTTGGGAGTCTGATTGTCTGATAAGCTGAGCTAAGCTCTGCTGGAGACAGTTGTAAATGAGCTGCTTGAAGCTTCAGCATGGGTAGAGGCTGTTAGAACCAGATGGGCTTAGTGGCCCAGCGTGGGGACTCTTAACCAGTGGGACAACTGGGCATGGTGACACATACCTGTAATCCTAGCATTAAGGAGGTGGAGACAGGAAGATCCAGCCTGATCTACATAAGACCGTGTGTGTGTGTGTGTGTGTGTGTGTGTGTGTGTGTGTGTGTGTGTGTGTGTGTTAAAATCTGACAGACCCTAGGGAGAAATAAATGTATCCACTAAGATAGCTCGAAGTTTCAACATCCCTCTGTCGAAACTGAACAGACACTAGAAAGCTAGTAAAGACACAGTTGAGCTCACTAACACCATCAATCAACACCCGTAGAAAACTTCCCAACACTAACAGAGTATGCATTTTTCTCCAGCTCATATGGAACGGTAGATCAAACAGACCACATTAAGAGCCATACAAGGCACCCCTGTAAGTGGAAAATAATAGAAAACACAACCTGTTCTCTCAGAATGCAATGGTACTGAAATCCGTGATAGAAAGGTAACTGGACCATCACAAAGGACATGGGGATTGACTGGCAAAAATTGATTGCTTCCCTAAATACCAGAGACAAACAAGTAGAATTTGAAATTTAAAATCCAGTTCTATTTACATTAACATTACAAAAAAAAGCACTTAGGTATAAATCTAACAAAACGTATACATGATCGATAGGAAGAAAACCACACACACTCTGATGACATAAGCCAAAGAACTAATGATAATCAAATTCGTGGATAGGAAGATTCACTAGTCCAGATGATGGTTCTTCCCACTTGGCCTATGGAGTCAGTGTAGCTCCAATCAAAATATTGGTAAATTATAATTGCAGAACAAAATACCTAGAATTGAAAGCATGATGTTGCAAGATGAAAACAAAGTTGCAGGACTAGAGAGATCGTTCTGAGGTTAAGAACACATACTCCTCTCGCAGAAGACCCAAGTTTGGCTCCCAGCACCCACAGTGGGACGCACAACCCCTGTAACTCCAGCACCAAGAGATCTAAACCCTCTTCTAGCCTCTGCTGACACCTGTTCTCATGTGTACATACTCCCACACAGACATAGACATACATACACATAATTAAAGATGAAACCAGTATTTTTTAAGGAAAAAAAAAAGAATTTTCATTGTAGCCAAAGCAACCAATAGTCCTACCCAGCTATGACACCTATGAACTATCACAACCACCAGAATGGAGACATACATATCGCTAAAGGTACAGTAATGGTGGCACTCATGTCTTGGCAGTAGCCAACATCTTTCTAATTGGACTTAAGATCCACTCAACAAGAGGAAAATCATGTCTGCTACTGAAAACCTAGCCGACTATCCAGGGCTATCGAGGTCCTGGATCCTAGAGGATTCTAGTACCACTTTCCTAAACCAGCATAATTCCTAACTCCCTTCTAAATATTTATCCTTATTCCGCAGATAAGTGTAGCTATCATCCCTCAACAAAATTTCTCTTCGCAACCAATGTAGACCGTTACAGAAACCTGAGCAAAATGCAGAGAACAAGTGGTAATGTGTTGCTCGGCCCCAGCTGACCCATTTGAATCCAATTTCTTCACCTAAGGTTAGGGAAGCATTGAGGAAGAGGAGGAGGGAAGTTGTCAGAGATGGAGGGACGGAATATCTTCTGTGACACTGTGTTTCCTAGAAACGTCAGGGACACCTATGATGTCTCAACAGCATGGCTGCCTGAACAAGAATTATACCAACAGACATGTTAACATGGAAGGGGACATCTCAGGAGACCCTAAGCTAGGTAAGAACTACAGGCATCTGAGCAATGCTGAGAGTGGGGGAAAATAGTCTTCCCCAGAAAGGAGGCTCCGATTCCTTATCCAATACCAGTGGTCATTCTTGAATCATATATATATACAAGTAACATTATACAGACTGATAAGATTATGTTTATGTATTTAGGAATATATATGTACATGTGTAAAAATGATTAAAGAAAAGAGACCATGAATTTGAGACACAATAAGGGAGGGTAACATGGGAGTGATTGGAGAAAGGAAAAGGAAAATGATATAATTATATTTTAATTTAAAAAAACTGAGAAACCAAAGTAGGTAGAATGATGACATAATTTAACTTTAAGACATACTATATAACCCTACAGTAATCAAGGCATCACAGTACTGGAGAAAAAAGAGGCAAGCAGATCAATGGAGCACAGTAGAGAGCCCAGAAACAGCCCCACACACCTAGTGAACCAGTCTTCAGCCAAAGAGCAAAGGCAATATGATGGGGAGAAGATGGTCTTTCAACAAACGCCACTGAACCATGAGGTATTCCCATGCAAAACAAACCAATGCATGGACTCCTCGTTCTTAACTCAGTGTGAATCACAGGCCTAACATTTAGACATGCAGCAGTGAACTGTTGGGAGAGAAAATGGAAGAGACGCTGGATGACGCTAAGAGATTATCCTCATTTCATTTCTGTTGCTGTGATAAAATATACTTTAAAAAAAGCAACTTAGGAAAGAAAGAGTTAATTTTAGCTCACAGTTCCCAGTTGCAGTCCATCCATCTTCACAAGGAAGTCAAGGCAGCTGGAACTTGAGGCAGCTAATGGCATCACACCCACAGCCAAGAGCAGAGAAAAGTAAATACACACGCATGCTAGTGTGGTGCTCAGCTTACTCTCTATATCCATACAGTCCAGGACCCCGCACACACACCTAGGGAATGGTGCCTCCCACAATGGGCAATCATGAACAGACATGCTCAAAGGCCAACACTGTAGATATTCCCTCACTGAGACTCTCTTCCTAGATGGTTGTCTAGGTTGTGTCAACAGTTAAAACTATCACAGTAATGACGACCCATGAAAGAAAGAAAGGATGGGTAAGTTGGACTTCTTTAACATTAAGGAAGTCTGGAGTGATGACTCAGTTGGTAGGGTACTTACCTAGCATACAAAGTGCTGGGTTTAATCCCCAGTTCCACATAAATCGGGCATGGTGGTAATGCCAGCACCGGAGAAGATCCCTGGGGCTCACTGGCCAGACAGCCTAGCACAGTTAGTGAATTCTGGTGACTCCATTGGGAAAAAAAAAAAAAACAGCTGAAGAATAACCAATGTTGACTTCTGGCCCCCACAGGTATATGCATATGTGTGCCCTCACCCTCCCACACCCTGCCACATACACATACACTATATTAAACAAAAAGCAGGCCGGTGGTTACTAGGAGGTTAGGATCAGAAAGGATTAGGCAAGCTAGCAGAATAAGTGGAATTTTTATGTTAGTGAAATCTTCACTAACAAAGGCAATGATAGATTCATATCATAAACATCTATGTATCCCTGGAAAGCACGACACCAAGACTAGCTGTGAGTGCAAGCTGTGGACTTTGGGAGACAAGGATGTCTGGATGTAGGTTGGGAATTTTCCCACGGGTACCACTTGGGGATGTGGTTAATGAGAGAAGCTGTTCAGGAATGAAGGCATGGGCAGCTTAGCTTCCTCTCAATGCTGCTGTGGCTCTAAAATCATCCTAAAATAGACAATCTTTTTTAAAGTCACTTGACATTGGGTTTAGGGGAACCCAGATAATCCAAGATAATCTGCTCACTTCAGAATCCTAAATTTAACCTCATCTGCAAAGACCTTTTTCTCCCAAATATGTAACATCCATATGTTCTAGAGATTTGACCTGCACTTCTTTCAGAGAGCCTTTTTTTTTTTTAAACTAAGCACTACTGAGGAGTCATGTAAAATATGTGTCAACATCACTCCCTGGGAAAACAGAGCATTAATACACCAGTTCCCAAGATTTTTGGTTGCACGTGGGGGTCACAGTGAAAGCCAATAGGAAGCAGCAGCCACTCCACAGAATGGTATCAGACAGTGAAGGGCCAGGGGACGTTTTCTGTGGGTAAAGCACTGACCTTGCAAATGTGAGAACCTGAGTGGGATCCCCAAAGCCAAGACATTTTTAAAAAAGCATCATGGAAGCACATGCTTGAAATCACTGGAGAAATGGAGAGGAGGAGTCAGGTCTTTCTACCTTCACACTGGTTACTGGCCACCCAGTCTGTCATACTTGGTGAGCCCCAGCTACAGTGAGAGACTGTCAGGAAAACCATGGAGAACAGCTCCTGAGAGATGACATCTGAGTTGACCTCAGACTGCGACATGCACACACACACACACACACACACACACACACACACACACACACACGCAAGGTCCTTAACATTACTAATCCTTAGGGAAATAAAAGGTAGAACTGTAATGAGATACCACCTCACCTGCTTTATGACAACTTCCATTCAAAAGGTAGAAAATAAACACTGGCCAAATGCAGAGAAATTAACAGCCATGTGCCCTGAGAGCCGGGGTATAAAATCAATGATAGATATTGTTTTAGATTACAAAGATTAAGGGTCCATCGAGATGACTCAGTGAGTAAAGGTGCTTGTTGCACGAGCCTAGAGACCCGAGTCAATCCTTGGAACCTATGTAAAGGGAGAAAGAAAGATCTGACTCCACAGGGCTGTCCTCTGACCGCCACGCACCTGCTCCCACACTCTCTTACACACACACACACACACACACACAATGAGTTTTAATTAATTTTTTTTAAATTAAGATGAGCTAAACAGATATGAGGAAGGGACAAAAAGGGTCTAATGAGTTTTTAACAATTTGAATGGAATCTTTCCATGTCTTCTTTAATTCATAAAAACTTACATAGACTATATTAAATGTGTCCTAACATATACATGTCTACTACATTATTTAGGATATTCCATTGTTGTACAAAATAGAACCAAATTGTATACCTATATTTGTGTCTTTTCTTTGCAATCCAAATCTCTTCAAGATATCGACAATAATTCTAATTCACTTTTTCTAATGTCTGCATGTTATTCCCTAGTACAGCTGTATCACAATTTATTCAGCTAGGTCTAGACCTTGATAAGAAATCAATTTATTTCCAGCCCTTAAACAGCAAGTGTTGAGCTCTCTGAAGAAGAGAGACTGAAAAGCACAAGGATTTTTTTTAACTGTTTGAAAGTTTCATACATGCGTATAATGTGATTTGATCAAGCCCAGCCCCATTTCTTCCCCTCCCATTTCTTCTCTGTTCCACCCTCCACTTTTTCCTCTCCATTTCTTGTGTTCCTTTTGGTTTTTTTGGTTTTGGTTTTTTTGTTTGTTTGTTTTGTTTTGTTTTGTTGTTTTTTCAAGACAGGGTTTCTCTGTGTAGCTTTGCACCTTTCCTGGAACTCACTCTGTAGCCAGGTTGGCCTCGAACTCACAGAAATTTGTGTTCCTTTTGTAAACCCACTGAATTCACTTAGTGCTTCCTGTGTGTGCACGGGTGGGGTCCTCTACTGGAAGATGGGCAGCCTCTTGGGACTCCCTCACTAAGGAAAACCTACTTTCCCTCCCCTCGCAGCCATCAATCACCAACAACTCCTCAGAGAAGGGTGGGACTTCACAAGGCCCTTCCTCATCCATGCTGGGATTTTGACGGGCTTGATCTTGTGGCATGTCCTGTGCATGCTGTCATAGTGGTGAGGTCATGCGTGCAATGACCTTGTCACGTCTGTCTAATGTTCTTTTGCTGCAGAGGTCTACTACCTCAGGCTTTCACAATTTTTCTGCCTCTTCTTCTGCAATGAGTCCTGAGTCATGGTGGAGGTTGGGGGTGGGGGACTGGGGGGATAGTGGGGCGGTGCACAAGAAATTTGTGAGTCCAGTTATAATCAGTGATGCTTGGGGTCTTGATAAGATGCAAATGATCACCATAAACCACACTGCCACATTGTTCTCTGAATACAGAGGTGGTCCAGGGGTGGAGAAACACTATGCCAAGCATATGAACGTAATGTTACAATCTCCACCACGTACTGCTCAGACCATAGTACCTGCTGCAACCTTCTGGTCTCCCAGTTACCAAGAAGCATCCTGCTGAGGCTTCCATGAGCCTCTAGTTAACAAACTTCTGCGGGGGTGGGGTGGGGGGGTGGGGGGATGTCAGGGTTCCTCACCTGGGGGAGGGGATTAGTAGTTTACATCAAGGGGGTGGGTGACCACATACTCTACTCCCCATTTATTTCCCTGTCTTCTGTCTAGGACCCGGCTGGAGGATTCTACCGTGAAACCACCCTTCCTCTGAGAGCTTTGAGAAAAAGCCCCCATTCATGCTTTGTGGGTCCTGATTCCTCTTCAGAGTTCCCATCACGCTGTCTATCTCTGGTACTTAGGCTCCAACTCTCCTCAGAGCCTCCACCACACTGTTGTCTGTCTGTCTGTCCATGGTATAAATAGCTCTTTTAATAAACTCTTTACCCCCAAACAATCTACCTGAGGGTCCCCCTTGAGCCTGCATCCAAGACTTCCTGCAAGCAGATGGCATTGTCTCAGGTTACCAACAGCAGATGTAGGACATGAGTACTGGTGAAGCACCCTGGAGAGACCCAGAGATCACTAGTCGGGGTGTTTATAGCTCTCCCTACTCTGAATACGACATTTCTAGTCACCCTACAATTTGTATAACTGGGCTTCTACAGGATGGAGACACCCAGGTTGAATGTGGAGAGCTCCTTTTTTTTTTTTTTTTTCTTTTCAATGGAAGGAGGGTGACCATGTTTGCCTGCGGAATTCAGGGATCTGACACCGTTGAGATATCACAGGGGCTCTACATTTAGCAGAGCAGCCTAGAGAATTACATAAGCAGCTTTGTGCCTCCTCAACAATAAAATAAATCTGGCAGGATAGAACACCGGGGACATAAATGGCAAGTGTGTCAGAGTGATAAAAAAGAGTCCAAAAACCTAGGGAGAGAGAGACGAGGACTAGGGGGTTTACTCCCTTTCACGGAATCTTAATTCTTCACTTTATTATCATCCAGTTAAAATTAAATTCCCGGGGCTAGAGAGATGAGGTTAAGAACATGTTCTTTCTGACAGAAGAACCGAGTTCAGTTCCCAGCACCCACATCAGGCAGCTCACAACTGTCTGGGACTCCAGCTCCGGGGGCATCGGACACCCCCTTCTGGTCTCTGCTGGCACCAGAGCTCATGTACACAAACAAACTATTAAAAATACAATTGATCTTCAAACAATTAAATTCCCCCAGGAGGGACTTCTGGAGGAAGAAACAGGTCCAGACGAGCCTGCTGGAGACCCACTCCACCTGAGTACACCAGTCACCTGGACCGATTCTTCAGTTCCCAGTAGGCTGAGCAGCCGGCAGAGGAATGGTTAAGCGGCCACTCTGGGAACTGGGTCTGCAGTCCTGCCAAGTAATTTACATCCCAATTTCCATAGCTCTGTCTTCTGTTTCCACCTGATTCGGTTCTCCTTATGCATTCAAGACATAATTGCAGCATTTTAGATATCTTTAAAACTCGGGGTTTGGAGGAAAAGGCAAGGCCGAGTGAGAGAAGTCAGTGTTAGTTGCTGAAGTGGCCGCAGATCTCCCTGCCCAGCCATCTGCTCACTGTCTTGACAGCCTCCGGTTTCTACGTGAAGCTTGTTTCTCAGGCCTCAAGCCTCAGCGATGCTTATAGATAATTTCAGAATCGCTCCCCTTCGAAATTTCAACCCACTCTCCCACCCGACCCCACATGCCCTTCCAGTTAATTCCCTGCCTCCCCCTCCCCCACCACCACGTACTCTCAGGCTTGCCTAGCTCTCTCTATTCCCCACTATAAACAAGTCCTAAATTTCATACTTACTGCACCACCTAATCAAGACTCCCCGTTCCTGGGGCTGGAGAGACGATGGCTCAGTGGCAAAGGTGCTTGCTGCTCTAGGAGAGGCCTGGAGTTCAGTTCCCAGCGCCCGGCATCAAGCAGCTCACAACCAGCTATAACTCTAGCTCCAGGAGGCTCCAACACCTGCTTAACCTCTGCAGGCATCTGCACTTGTGTGCGCAAATCCACATCCTGACACATACAACTACACACAAAATAAAATAAAATCTTTTTAAAAAGAAGTCTTTAAGCAGACACCCATATGTAACAAGCAAGCTTCCTATCACGAACACATCCGATCACCCAGGAGCATTTCCTGGGGGTGGAGGATTATGAGGCAGTCGCAATTATTTTCTGTCTTTGGAATACATAATGTTCAAGGGATATGGGTTGCCTATAAATACTGTTCAAGGGATTCTGCCATGGCTTGGTCAGGCCACCAGTATGTGCCACAGGGGAAACTGTGACAGCTTCCCAACTCAATGGCCTGGTCTTACATCTTTGTGTACTCTTGGTATGGTCTTCATTATGCAAAGAAATGCTTCTAAAACACAGAGATAATTTTTCACTCACTCTCAGAAAGCTCTTTAGTGGCCTCTGTGTGGCGCAGACAGCTGGAGAGTGTCGCTGCCACTGAGAATCAGTGCCCTAGTTCTCTCTCTGAACTCATCTTTCACTGGCTGTCCCCTTCCCCTCCTCCACCACACACCTCCATGCATGCACACACACATCACAGCCTCCTGCGAGACCATCATGGCACTGTGCGTGCACTGAGCTCACACGGTGGAGTGAGCCAGGTTTGGGGATCCAGACAAACGTAACCCGGCGTACCTGCATTTGCTGAGTGAGAAATGGTGAGTATGTTTGTGTATCTTTGAAAGGCACCTGGCCTATAAAGTAGAACTTTCTCACTGTTAATTCATTCCTGCAGAGATTTCAATGTATTCACTGGGGATTCTATAACTTTCATTTCTTTTCCATAAAAAAGCAATGGGTATAGCATGTATTTCAGTTGATAGACTGCTTGCTTGATATGCACAAGCTCTGGGTTTGAGCCTCAGCGTCACATAAACCTGGTATGATGGTGCACACCTTTAATCTCAACATCGGAAAGGCAGAGGCAGGAGGACCAGGAGTTCAAGGACTTTTTGTTTTAAACACAAAATAAATAAAAATGTTTTAAAAAAGATGGTGGGAAGGGGGCAGAGCTAGAGCAACAGGTAGTGATGAGCCACCCGGCATGGATGCTGAGAACGGAACCCCAGTCCTCTTTGCAAGAACTGCAAGTGCTCTTAACCACTGACCCCGTCTCCAGTCCCTAAGGATATTTAAAGCAACAACAAGACCCCAGAGTCCTAGTCGGCTGCCTTGGCTTCATCTCCAACCCCGGCCTGAGAAGGATGCCAGCAACCACTGCACCGAGATCCTAGTGTGAGGCTAATTCCTTTTATCTCCCAAAAGATGGAACTAAGTATTGGGGGGCCCAGGGAACAGTTTGTAGGGTAGCAGAGAGGGGGTAGGAGGGGGGCTCAGGCCTAGACACTAATGCTAGCTCCTTTTAACACACACACACACACACACACACACACACACACACACACACATACGTTTTTGAGAAACAAAAGTATGAAGTCCCCTTAGTTTCTTCTCATATCCCGGCCTCATTACAAATGGTAGTATGGTTGTTCTTCAAACTATCAAGACTTTCATGGTATTACTGCAAATGGAAATAATACGTACTATTTAGTGGATTTTTTTCATGTTCCAGATTTTTTATACTTTTCATTTGGGGGACCATTCCACAACTTTTTTTCCATTTAAAACATTTTTTGTTACATTTTAATTTATTCGTTATGTGGCAGGGTAATTCATGCCATGAAGCCAGAGGACAACTTGCAGAAATTGGTTCTTTCCTTCCACCAAGTCAATCCCAGGGACTGAACCTTTTCCCAGTGAGCCCTCTCACCACCCTTCATTCACGGCATCTCAAGTCAGCGTGCATGCATGTGCGTGCGTGTGTGCTTGCGCGCGCGCGTGCGTGTGTGTGTGTGTGTGTGTGTGTGTGTGTGTGTGTGTATACATAAGTATGCGTGTGGAGACCAAAGGACACCTTGTCTGTCATTCCTCAGGCACTGTCCATCTTGGTTTTTTGAGGCAGAGTCTCTCAGTGGCTGGGAACTCACCTGGCAGGCTACTGTGGCTGCCGGTCTCTGCCTTCCCAGCGCTGACATTTTAAGCATGCTCCACCAGGCCCCCCTTTTTCAAATGGGTTCTAGGAATCAAATGCAGGTCCTCACGCTTGCAAGACAAGTATTTTACCTATCGCTCCCCTGACACCTTCCACCTTTTGTTTTTTTGAGGCTGCATATTTTACAGGCCTGGGCTTTGCCAGGTAAGCTAGGCTAGGTCTTCCTGGATCTTCAAGTGATCTACCTGCCTTTGTCTCCCTCACCATTGCTGTGGCGTTCTAATCCCCTGGGAGAAACCAGAGACTTAGACTCAATTTGAATTTAGAGGAAATGAATTTAGTCTTACTGCTAGCGGAAGGATGGCAGCCTTAGAGCCATATAGCCTGGCATGCGGAGGTGGAGTTGCTACTGTGAGAGGTTTTAAGGTGGAAATCAGAAAGGTATGTATACCAACTGTCCATGGAATCCGCAGCTGGGCAGAGTTGTTTTGCTTTTTACGGCCACATGTTAGAACACCAAAATGTTGTTGGTTGTTTTTGCTCTTTTGGGGGGCCTGCCACCCAGCTCCTAAAAAAATCACACAGAGGCTCATTCTTAATTATAAACACCCAGTCTTAGCTTGGCTTATTTCTTGCCAGCTTTTCTTAACTTTAAATTATCCCATCTACCTATTGCCTCCGGGTTTTTTCCTTTTCTTACTCCATGGCTGGCTGTGTGGCTAGGTGCCTGGCCCCTGGTGTCCTCCTCTCCTTGTTCTCTTGTTCTTCTTTTTTGCTTCCAGATTTCTCCCTCTATTTATTCTCTCTGCCTGCCAGCCCCACCTATCCTTTCTCCTGCCTCGATATTGGCCAATCAGCTCTTTATTAGACCAATCAAGTGTTTTAGACAGGCACAGTAACACAGCTTCACAGAGTTAAACAAACGAAACATAAAAGGATGCAACACAGCTTTCCATCATTAAACAAATGTTCCCCAGCATAAACAAATGTAACACATCTTAGAATAATATTCTACAACAGAGCAGGAACATTGTTTTACTTCCCTCAGTTGTTTCTTACTTTCCTGCTACATAGTAACAAAAAGACCATTTCATCCAGTTCCCATAGCAATAAGCAGGTGTTACAGAAGCAAAGGCAGCTGTTGGTTCCTCACCGCCCACTATCCAATCCTTATCTCACCTGCAGGCCACTAGCATCTCCCAGGCATCCAAACGGTACTGTCCCCTAAAGGATGCCTGGCTCCATAGTTTGTCCCTTTAGTCATCATCACAGGGGACCTGCATAAACTACTACTCAGGTCTGAGCACTCTAATGACTGGGGTAGAGAAGGTCAGTTCTGGGCAGGTAAAAGCACAGTGCCATCAGGTTAGGGCTGGCTGTCATGTCCCCACACCATCACTGAGATCACAGCCCGATGCCACGCCAGCTTTCTACCTGGGTGCTGTGGAATCCTAACTCAGACCCTCATACTTGCAGGTCCAGCATTTTACCAACTGAGCCTCCTCCCTATCCCTACACAGCTATATTCTTTAAGAGAATGTTCTAGAAAGCCCTGACAACACTGTTAGGCAATATTTTTTTTTCATTTGAAGTTCTACTTTCCCTTTCTGTTTCTGAGACTCTCAGAGAAAATTAAACATTTATTCTTCCTATTAAGCCTTACCGAGTGCTAAGATTATTACCCTGACATTTTTTAAAGCAAAATTAGCATTGCTTTCTTAATGCAAAAGCAAAGACAGTTTCTTTATTTAATAGCCTTCACTCATATAAGAACCAGGCTCATTAGTCAAGTATTGGCCACAGAAAATGAAACTCTTAAGTCTCAGTGAAATAATGTCTTTGGTCCTATTTAGCTGAGTGAAGGATTTAGACACAAAGCAAACAGAAAGTTGAAATCTGGACCTCTCTCCTCCCCAGAATGTTTGGTCTAAAGTAGGTCAGACCTTGCTGCAACTAATCTTAACAATTCTCTTTTTAATTCTTTCACTGGCTACACTCAGGGGCTCAGAGAGAGGAAAATTCATTCAATTAATTAAAGAAAAACTGCAAGAGAGAAAGAAGGCCTCCTGAAGTGTGGGTGATCTCTGTCTCCACCTCCAGTGAGTTCATCAACATGAAAATGATTATCAAAAGACTAACTGTCTGTGAGGCAATCATTATACCCCTGGATGCTTCGGTGGCTGCCCTGGCTGACCTCAAGCATTCATTCTTTCTCCTGGAGTCTGAGAAGGATGCTGACACAGCTCTGGCTGAGGCCAAGACCATGCTTTGAGAAGAGAAGAGAAACTGGAATGTCCCTCAGTTCTCCAAGACAGACACCCACCTCCCCGAGAAAGCCCAGAGAAGGACTTCAAATTTCTAGAGTTCAGAAGAAAGTTGCCAGGAGGCATAGATTTTGAAGGTGTGTGGATGGAGGGTGCACACTGAAGGTATTCATATTCTAAGTTGGTGTGTGCACACAGCTTCTAAATCCAAGCCGTTTCTTTTCCTTGGCTTCTCCCATGGATTCCCACCCAAACCACAGAGTGGGACCCTTGTTTCCAAGAGTACCTTTGCCAGAAAGTGCACGGCATTTCACCACTTAAGCAAAATGCTGCCGGTTAAATATCCTTCTGAATTATGTGTTTGTGACTGCCCAGGCGCTTAAGCTCCTTTTCTGAACCATCACAGGCCAACAAAATCTGTGAGGTTTTAAGGGATTTTTAAGGGTCCTGTGGCTTATTTTTTTTCCCATATCAAAATCCAAGGAATTGCTTCAGAAACTATATTCATTACTTTTCTTGTTGCTCTGACAAAGTACGGAACAGAAGCAGCTAAAGAAGAAAGGGTTCGTATCAGCTCATGGTTTGAGGGTGTGGGCCTTCATGATGGGAAGGCTCGGTGACCTCATGCTGCATGGGCAGTCAGGAAGCAGACTGAGGTAGAGAGGTGAATGCTGGGGTTCAACTCATTTTCTTTTCTTTTTTTCTTTCTCTCTCTCTCTCTCTCTCTCTCTCTCTCTCTCTCTCTCTCTCTCTCTCTCTTTTATTTGACAGAATCTTACTATGCAACCCTGATTGGCTTAGAACTAGCTGTGTAGACCAGGTTGGCTTCAGACTCACAGAACTCTGCCTCCAGAGTGCTGAGATTAATGGTGTTCAGCACCATGCCTGGCGTTGGTTTTTATTCCATTGTGATGCCAACCCATGGAATGGTATCACCTATGCTTAGGGTAGACCCTCTCTCCTCAGTTAATCAAATCCAGACACTCCCTCACTGACACACCCAGAGGTCTGTCTCTGTGGTGATTCTAGATGCTGTCAAGTTGAAAGTCAATACAGACCATCATAAGGATTCTTTATCATGCCACCCAGAAAATAACATTTTCATGGCTAATCAACCTAGGATGGCACAATTATTATCAACAGTTTTTTTCTTCTGTATATCTAGAAGCTAAAGCCTATCTTTTGAGTCTTCTTTGGGAGGAGTTGTTCTTTATTGTTATATTTTATCTCTCTAATGTTACTGTCCTCCTCAATCATTGCCAAAAATATGCCAAACACCAAACCATCCCCTAAGTTGATGTGTGATAAAAGCTTTTATTACACATGCTATTTGTGGGCTTGGGGGGATTTGAACAACCTGTGTTACCCTCAGGAAGGTTGATTTTCAAGCTGGAGTCAGAGCAAGATATTCCACTATCTTCCATTTCCCTATTATTAACATGTTGCATTGTACCTGATAAAAATATCTCAATAAACAAGAGCTGTTAATAACAGCTATTTAAAAGGTGTCTACGGAAGAATATAGTCCATGCCAGGCATTTTACAAGGCTGTAGGACAGTAAGAAGAGGGACTCAGTCCCTAGAACAGGTGACAGTCTCCAGGAATGCCAGGGAATAGGCTTCTATGCCAGCCTAAACCATCCGTGAAAGCCCCGCTGGATGAAAAATGGAGAAAGTCTTAGGAAATGATGGGAATTAACCAGATGTGCAATGTGACTTTAATCTCAAGTGGGTCTGGAATTGACTAAGAGACTCAGCTTTGGGTGGGTCTGTGTTGGGGAAGACCCCAATACAGAATGGGTGGCACGTTCCTAAGGTATCCTAGACAGAAAGACATCTGAGACGGAATGCCACCTACCTGCCTTTGTTTCCTACTGGTGGGTGCGTCCACCCCATTGTTGCTGCTGCCACTCGCTGACCTTAGACACCAGCCTCTTTGTCTTTCTGATTCACTCTCTACAATACACCCCTACTCCAGGCCTTTGGTGCCAGACTGAAACTGGTAGGTATCCTGCTGTGGATATTGTTCTGTATAAATAAAACACTGATTGGCCAGTGGCCAGGCAGGAAGTATAGGCAGGACAAGAAGAGAGGAGAATTCTGGGAAGTGGAAGGCTGAGTCATGGAGACACTGCCAGCCGCTGCCATGACAAGCAGCATGTGAAGATGCCGGTAAGCCACGAGCCACGTGGCAAGGTATAGATTTATAGAAATGGGTTAATTTAAGATATAAGAACAGTTAGCAAGAAGCCTGCCATGGCCACACAGTTTGTAAGCAATATAAGTCTCTGTGTGTTTACTTGGTTGGGTCTGAGTGGCTGTGGGACTAGCGGGTGAGATTTGTCCTGACCTTGGGTCAGGCAGGAAAACTCCAGCTACAGTATCCAGCTTTGTGGACTGAGTGGTTAGTGGGTTCTCTGCATTCTCAGCATGCAGGCGCCATCGTTAGACTACCCAGTCGGATCATATAGGGCAATCTAATAAATCCCCTTTGTAATATATAATCCTTCTATTGTTCTGTTCCTCCCTACCCAGTATGGGTGGGAGTAAGGCTACAGGGAATACATGCTAGCAAGGACCAGCTCCAAAGACCCTGGGGTCCTCAGAGGACCAAGTCATTGGGTGGGTGTGTTGAGGAACAGAGGTAAAATGGAGAGGCATGGTTAGGGACCATATGCTTCACTAAGGGCTTGGGTTATAGCCTGTCTTCCTTCCTTTTCCTGTTGTTGTGATAAAATACTCCGACAAAAGCAGCTTAAGGAAGAAATGGTTTATTCTGGCTCACTTCCAAGGTCGAGTTCATCATGGTAGAAAAGCCCAGGCAGCAGTAGCTGGCATCCACAGTCCAGGGTTAGAAGGCCTGCAGTGCGCACACAGCATTCTCCATTGTCTACAGTCCAGGATCCCAGCCCAGGGAGTGGTCCCACCCACAGGTAAGGTAAGTCTTACCACAGTAATTACAGTGATCAAGATAATCCCCCACAGGCATGCCAACAGGTCCTTCTTCCAGACGATCCTAGATTCTGTCAAGTTGACAACTAACACAAACCCCCACACTGTAAAAACCAATGTTCATGCTGTAATTGTTCCCTTGGTAGCATCCACTCCAGCCTTCATGGATGCTACTTGGTCCCACTGCATCTCCTGAAATCTGGTCCTCAGTAGGATCTGGCATCAGTGGAAAATGAGCTCTCTAGCACAGCTACCTGGAGGATGAGAGGACCTTAATGTACTTCCAACCCCAAACCATTCAGAAAGGGCTTAGCTGACAACTTTTTGTATTTAGCATCTCCTGTGGCACGTGGGATGGAAGGTTAGGGTTAAACAAAAGGGGGAATAGACTCTCTACGATGGTTAGTTTTAATTGTCAAATTGACACCATCTAGAGTCACCCGAAATGGGAGGGATTATCTAGATCAGGCTGACCTGTGAGCATGTCTGTGGGGGATTATTTTGATGGCATTAATTAAGATGGGAAAGAACCACCCATTGTGGGTGGCACCATTCCCTAGGAAGGGGATTATGAACTATGTAAAGGCAGAGGAAGAAGCTGAGTGCCAGCATGCACACATTAATTCATTGCTCTCTGCTCTTGATGGTGGGTGTGATGAGACCAATTCACGTTGCCTTGACTTCCCAGCAGTGGTGGACATGAACCTGAAATTGTGATCCCAATAGATCCTTTCTCCTCCACTAAGTTGCTTTTTAGGCTATTTTTATCTCAGTAGCAGGAAGAGAAAATAACATAGCTCTCATCTTTAGCTCTAGAATTCCCAACCTAAGGGCTAGGTTCCAACAGTGAAGTGTGTCCCATGGAATTGCCTCAACTATGACCCCTCACCCAACCTATCCTGCCTCAGGCCACACTGTCTTTAGGGTTCAGATGTCTGGAGTGGTGTGCGCTGTCACCGCCACAAAGCTGGGAGGGCGGGTTGGTCCCATCCTATGCCGTCCCTTCCTGTCGCCCTGTAGGTCACAGTCTACCTCTACAGGGGTGGGTGGAGAGGGAACACAGGCTGGCCCTCCCTGTGTGTCACCTTTCCAGTGGGGGCAAAATTCAACAGCTTGAGAAGTCTGATTCTGTAGCTTGTGAGCACCGAGGAGAGGAATTTTAAAAAGCTGGTTCTAGGAATGAATTAGTAACGAGTTTCTGTTAAATTTTTAAAGTCATGCTTGTCATGCCGTTCAGCGGCCATTAGCCTTTTGGAAGAATCCACAGGGTTTTAGCTTTGTAGCTTACAAGACTCACAGAGCTTTGGGAGAGACTATGCGTGTTAGAGACACTCTCAGGAAGCGCCCCACCCCCACCCCGTGGGTGACGGGTGTAGATGCACACGTGTGCTCCGACAAGCAAGGGCCACAGTTCAACCTTCTTTGTCGTTCCTCAGGGGCTGCCCACTTTCTTTTATGGGACAGTTGTCTCTCTCTGGCCTGGAACTTACCGTGCAGACTAGTCTGGCTAGCCAGTGAGCCCCAGGGGTTTGTCCACCTCCACACTGGGATTACAGGTGTGACGGTCACACCTGGCTTTTACTGTGAGTGTTCGAGGTGGAACCTGTATCCTTCAGGATTACGCAGCAAGGACTTTATGGCCTAAACCATCTCCCGAGCCCTAAAGCCAAGCTGTAAATAAACACTTCCCTCTCTAGGGCATCCCAGACTCCTAGGACACTCTGGTGGGGCAGCAGCCTTCCCTCTGGATTCCTTCTCTCCATCTGCTTTCACCCTGCAGGTTCAGGTTTTTCGTTTCTCATCCACGGCCCTGCAGCTCTTCCCCACAACCAAAGCTCACACCAAGTACCTACGTTCTAAGCAAATGCTCCTCTCATTCTCACTGTGGTTAGGCTGTATTCCACCTCTCCCTGAGACACTGGGAACCGAAGATCAGAGCTCCTGTCTGGTGCCCTACCTCAGAGCCAGTGTGTGCCATCCACCTTCATCTGTGACTAGTGACCGGCCTGGTTTCCTTTCTGTTGCTGTGAGAAAGCACCCTGACCAAAACTGCCATGAGGAGGGAAGGGGTTATTTGCCTTACACTTCCCAGTCATAACCCATCATTGAGGAACCTCGGGGCAAGGACTTGAGGCCGGAACTGTGGAGGAACGCTGCTTGCTGGCTTGCTCTCTGCTCGCTCACTGGTTCATGCTTCGCATGCTGTTTTAAATACAGTTTAGGACCATCTGCCCAAGGAATGATACCACCCACAAGGGGCTGGGCCCTCCTGCATCTATTAAGAATCAAAATAATCTCTCAAAGGTATGCCCACACACCTCTCAGATGACCATAGGCTGTAGATGACATGTAAAAGTTGGGAAGAGTCTGCAGAAAGCCTACTGATACTATTTATTATCATTACCATCATCATTATGATAACTATTACTATTAGGTGGGTGCATATGGGAACCAGAGATCAGCCTTGGCTGTCATTACTCAGGTACAACTGTAATTGTCCATCAGATCTTAGTAGACCCCCAGGCCTTAGCACAACGGACTCCATGATGGAAGTACCATTCAGGCTGCAAAACTCATCACGCAGACAGCAATACTTGCCAAAATAAAAACAAAGACCTAATCCATCAAAGTTCTTCGTTCTGGGAAAGTCCCCAAATGTACTAACTTTGCTTTTTGACTCCTGTACTTCTGCTTCTGGCTAAGTGTTCTTGTTAACTGAAGTATGCTAACCCAGGACACGGGTTTCGTGCTTCAAAGCTCACCCTGAGGAAGGCTCGGGACTATAATGGGATCCTGAACACCCAGTATAATCATCACCTAGCTAATTAAGACTTTCTATTGGTTTAAACCCGTGTCCAAGTACTCTTCTCTGGATACCCCACAACACAATCCTTATTCTCTCTCTCTCTCTCTCTCTCTCTCTCTCTCTCTCTCTGTATGTGTGTGCATATATATAAGTGTGTGTGTGTGTGTGTGTGTGTGTGTGTGTATATCCTATCCTTCCCCCAGGTAGATCCTGGGGATCAGACTCACATGTTGGGCCTTTGAAATAAGCACTTTTATTTGATGAACCATCTCTCTGGCCCCCACCTTATTTTTTGAGACTGAGTCCCTCACTGCCTTGCAGTACCCCTAGTAGGCTAAACTGGCTGGTCAGGGAGCCTCGAGGATCCACCTGTCTCTACCTCCTCAGTGCTAGGATTTACAGTATGTCATCCACAGCCCAGTCTCATGATCCTTTCTGTCTTGAGTTGGTGGCAGCGGACTGAGTCTCATGTCACATTCTGATAGACTTCCTCTTCCACATTTAAGAACCCTGTGACGGAGGGTATGCAGTGTCACATAGGACCCAAGTTCAGTCACCAGTACCGACATCGGCTGGCTCACAACTGCCTAGAACTCCAGCTCCAGGAAACCTGACACCCTCTTCTGGCCTCTGTGGGTACCTGCATTCACGTTTGCACATACTCCACTCACATACACACATAAACACATAATTTAAAAAAATTATTATTATTAAAGGAACCCTGTGATTACACTGGAGCCATATAGATAATACAGAGTTACTAACTTTTCTTCAGCTCATGAAAAACTTTAATTCCATCTTCTCCATTCACCCCTCCACCCCGACAATGCAATTTAACATATTCACAGGTAGTTAGGACTAGGGTAAGGCCTTGGCTGCCTGCTGTAGTAACCAAGGAGAAAGAGAGATGGGGGAAACATACATACGAGAAAGCCATTTCCCAAACTTGTTTGGTGGGGCAGTCACAACCCAACAGAGCCAACCAGACGCTTCCATACCACAGGGGAGCATTCTGGTGCCTTTATTCAACTTCTTTCATCCCTCAGTGGCAGGAGAAGAGAAGCTGGAGGAATCTACATCAAAATTAGCGTATAGAAAACAACCATTGGCCAGGAAAGACTGGAAGCCATTCCCTACCTAGTCTTCACACAACAGAGTGGACACAAGGAAAGGCTGCACCATACAAATATGTAAATGACCGACGATGCCTTTGAGACTCTGCTCACCTCTTCAGAGCTTTCCCTAGCTCACCAGCCCACTCCCCTTCTTGGGAGTGCCCTCCCTTCTGTAATAAACTGTTTTTATTTCTATTTCTAGCCACGTGTCCCTGATCTAATTCTTCGCTGTGGTTCACAAGACCCTAAACACTTCAGCAGGAGCCCTAGGTCTCAGACGCAGACCTCTAACATTCCCAGTATTTCGTGTTGTCCAAGGAGGGTGGATAGGGGGATCCCCCTTTGCTGTGGCTGTTGCCCTGACATGACAGAGAACTTCTCTGGAGGCGTAGGAGATCAGGCCTGCCTCGCTTCCGTCTGTCCTGAGTCCCTCAGCATGCTCACCAGCCTCCTTCTGCAGAACCTTCCTTTCCTCGGATGTTCCAGGAGCGTGAGGCCATCTGCTTTCCTGCCTGTAATTAGCTGCACACTTGTGCTTCTGCAGTTATCCCACACTGTTATTATGTTTGGCTTTTTTTTTTTTTTAAGTATGATGCGTGTGCCTCTCCGGAATCGAGACTTCCTCCTGGAATGGTATGTGTTTTCAGTGCCTGAAAAGGAGCACAGAGATGAGTGACCCTTTGCTTGGACATGGTGCTGACTGACTGTGTCGGATGGAAGCTCTGGGAGATGCTTGTGAGGCCACAGGGATAATCCAGAGTCTTTGCCTTTTCTTCAGATCAGCTCCTGAACAACTTTAATCCCATCCTCCGAGACAGGATAGAAAAACAGAAAACTACCGGTTCTTGGGAAGGGGGAGGAGCCCTTCACTTAAGAGTCTGAATGAATCTCTCACCGGCTGAGAGTCAAGAATTTCCCCACAATTAACAACCGCTGAAGGCCCTTCTCCCTTTCCCAGCTAAAAACACGCAATTGTCTAAGACGCTCCTGAGAAACCCCTCGTGCTACCCTAGGGGCGCCTGCTCGCCTTATCAAACATCCTACAGAATAATTGTATTGGCCTAAAAATCCTTTGCACGCTGCATGCTCTTCCATGTCCATGTCCATGGCAGTGATTAATCTTTGGTTTATTGTCTTCCTCCCCCCACCTCGTCCCCACCCCCTCTCTCAGGTGTGTGTATATGTATGTGTGTGTGTGTGTGAGTGTGTGTGTGTGAGTGTGTGTGTGTATGTGAGTGCGCACGCGCGCACGCGCGCGCACATACGAAGGCCAGAAATGGCAGACCCTCTGGAACACCTGACATAGGTGGCTGACAAGATTGGCAAGTGCTCTTCGCTGCTGAGCTGTCTTGATCCCCCTGCCTCCACCTCCCAGGTGTTGGGATTACAGGCACGCACCACCATGCCCAGTTTGTGCAATGCTGAGGGTGGATCCCTGGGCCTCATGCACGCCAGGCAAGCACTCTACCAACTGAGCCACATCCACAGTCTGCAACCACTGATCTTTTTCCTGTCTCTGGGGTTTTGCCTTTTCCAGTTTGTCATAGCGTTGGAACTGTACGACGGGAAGCCTTTTCACTTGGCACTATGCATTGAAGGTTTTCCGTATCTTCATTCTGTCTGTCAGCCATAGTTGCCAAATGCCTGCTGTGCACCACACAGAGTCTCAAAAACTGGGATCTGGGCATGGAAAAATGATAAATTCCCTCACCCCAACCACAGGACTAGGCTAATGATGTGGAAAGAATAAGTAATAAAGTAAGCAAGTGAGAGATCTTGAGATGTAACTCTAAGAGGGAAATAATGCAGCCGTGTGAAGACGGGAAGTTGGAGGCAGGGCTTCCAGAAGGCCTCTGTAAAGCAGTATGGGTTGTCTGGAGCATCAAAGATCTCATATATAACTACTTGCTGGTATGTTTTCATGCTCGGGTGACACATGCGGTAATATTCTCAAACCATTGAAAGGATGCTTGCAGTTATAAAACAGCCAGCTAACCTTACATGCAGCCACCGTGTGTAATTGACCTTAATTATGTTTGTATATTCAATTGTATTTTAGGACCAGAAAGATGACTTCCCCAAATAAAGATATTTGCCTCCCAGCCTGATGACCTGGACTCAACTCCCAGGAACCACGAGGTGGAAAAAAAAAAGCAACTCTCACAAGTTTCCTCTGACCTACACACACACACACACACACACACACACACACACACACACACACACACACCACCCTCCACACACAAAATAAATAAACGTCTCTAGACAAATGACAAGAATCGGGCTAGGCAGATGGTTCAGTGGGCAAAGTGAACTCGCTGCACAAGCCTGAGGACCTGAGTGTGGGTCCTCAGGGGCCGTGTCAAACCTGACGAGGTGGTACGTCTGCAAACCCGAAGTTCCCACAGTTAGATGGGAGGCGGAGTCAGACGGCAGAAGTTTACAGGCCGGTTAGCCTGGTGGACACACGGCAAAGAAACCCTGCCTCAGACGAGGTGGGAGACAGGAATACTTCAGGTAGTCTTCTGACTTCCACACATGTACAACGTGTGTGTGTGTGTGTGTGTGTGTGTGTGTGTGTGTGTGTCTGTCTGTCTGTCTGTCTGTCTGTCTGTCTGTCTGCTGTAAGTATGTGACTGACAACTCCCTGTGCCTCTCCAGTGCCAAGGAGGAGCTGCCTCAGGCGGAACACTGGTCAGCAGAGGTGCTGTTTCTCATTTTCACACTGAAGCATCCCTATCTTTTCACTGCCACGAGGCTTATCTGGGGCCCGACAGCACCAAGCAAGAGGGCTGTGGCTTACACTCTTCTCTTCAGAGGGATCTAGGACAGGAGTCAGAAGGAAGCCAGGGGCACGAGGAGGCTCCTGCCTACCATCCACACTTGACCTTCCATGACTGGCCTTCCTGCAGTTGGCAGAGTTCTTGGTTTATGTTGCAGTCTCTCCCTCTCCCTCTCCCTCTCCCTCTCCCTCTCCCTCTCCCTCTCTCTCCCCCTCTCCCTCCCCTTCCTGGGGTCCTATGAGAGACTGTGGACCAGAACCAGCAGCTGTACCCCCTGTGGTAGTTGAATGAGATGTTTCCCCACAGTCTTGGGAGTTTGAATACCTGGTCACCAGTGGGTGGTGCTGTTTGGGGAGGTTAGGAGGTGTGGATTCAATGCAGGAAGTAGTCACTGGGGGTAAGCTTTGACAGTTCGAAGACTCCTGTTATTTCCAGTTTGTTCTCTTCATCAGTGCTTTCTGTCGAAGATGTGAACCCTCAGCTTCCAGCTCCAGCTGCCATGTCTGCATTCTGCTGCCGTTCTGCCCCCATGATTGTGGACCCTAAATAAACCCTTATTTCTATAAGTTGTCTTGGTCACGGTGTTTTTATCATAGCCACGGGAAAGTAATTAGAGCGCCTTCCCAAATTCCCAACTCAATAAATTTGCATTGTCTTAAGCCACTGAATCTGGCGATAATCTCTTCTACAGCAATAGGTAGCATTGCATTTAGTAGAGCACATTATTAGACAATTAATTTTATTTTCCTGGCTAACAGTTAACCAATTTGGGCTAAATTTTGGACAAGCCCTGGCGGGTTAATGCCTTACCCTTCCACAATAGCACCTTTCTGTTTTAACAATGGAGCCCTAGAGACACAGAGCCCCCATGGAAGGCACAGGGACAGCGGTAAGCTTTGCAGGCGGACTCGGGGGGCAAGTCCACGGGGAGGTTATTTTTGGCCAAGGGCTGGAGCATTCTATGGCTTTCTAATCACATCACACAGCCAGCTGCCTGCACTTCCTAGAGCCAGTCTCTGGCCAGCCGTCCCAAGGCCCAAAGACACAATTCCTGTCAGAGGCAGGGGGTGGGAGGAGGGACCAGACAATGCCACCACCCTCTGAGTGACAGGAATATGTTCCTTTCTCTCTCCACTTCCCATTCTCCTTTCTTCTGCTATCAGCTCCTTTGACTCCCCAGTCCTCTGGGTCACTCAGGTTCTCCTTTATCTCTCTCACCCAGGGGAGCTTTCCATTCCTGGTAACTTATGTCTTTTCTTCTCTCTCTCTCTCTCTCTCTCTCTCTCTCTCTCTCTCTCTCTCTCTCTCTCTCTCTCATCTTTTCTGACTTCTGACATTTGTTGCTGCTGCGGCAATCAGAAAACCTGGAACTTGACAAAGAATTTACTGAAACTCAAGGACTGGGTTTTGAGAGCGCTGGAGGGTGTGAAGAGACGGCTCAGTCAATGAAGAGCACCGCACAAGCGTAAGGACCTGAGTTTGATTCCCAGAATCCATGTAAAGTAACAGCTGTACACACACCTGTAATCCCAATGCTGGGGAGGCAGAGACAGGAGGATGTCTGCAGCTCACTGACCAGTTTAGCCTATTCAGGAGCTTTGTCAATAAAAGACCCTGTCTCTAACACTAGGAGGGTAGAGTGTTATTGAGGGAGACATCAGAAGTGGACCTCTAATTTCCATATGCACACGAATGTGCACACACGCACATATATACACACACACACACAATGATGACCACCAAAATAACCAAAGAAATGAGCAGAATAGCTAACCAAAGCCACTATCTTTGGGCCTAAGACAAGATGGATGACTCGGCTCAAGCTCCTCCTTTGATTCAAAAAAAAAAAACGGTTCCTCCCCCAGGGCAAGGATATCTAATAGATGATGGAAACCCAACCATTTATAAACGATTAATGTTGACTTCTCAAGTACACATTATCTCTTCTGCTTTCACTAGATTCTTTTCCTTTGAACATTACTCATCTTCATCTGCTTTACATATGTTCATGAATCTTGGGTTGGGGAGACAGCCTAGTAGGCAGAGAGGGATTATTGTGCAAGTGTGAGGACCTGAGCTCAAATCCCCAGAACTCAAGAGAAGCCAGGCACAGCAGCATGCACCTATAATATTAGTGTTGCTGTGGGGAGAGAAGAGGGGGCACTGGAGAATCTCCAGAAGACCGAGGGCCAGCTGGTCTGGTGTATGAAGTAAATGGACAAGAAACCCTGTCTCAAATGAGACGGGAGGTAAGGACCAGGACCTGAGGTTGATCCCCTGTCCTTTACACACACACACATACACACTATGGCACTCATTAAAAAAAAATCCACAAGCATACATGTGTAAACACATCCTATGCAGACATGTAAACATACATCATACACACACATATATATGTGTATCATAAACAAATATGAACGCACATGTGAATCTTTTCCTCCCTTCACTACTAACTCAAACAGTTGCTTTGTGTCCTCTCACTAACTCCAATTTTGAGTTTTGTCTCCTTTAGTGACACTGTGACCCGTTTTCCCCACTGGATTCTAGAAAACTCCCTCGTACAACCAGGATATTTGTAATTTGGAGCGAAGTGCCACAGCGTTGACATTGAAGTTACTGTACAAATCAATAGGCTGAGGCGGTTTGATTTCAGCTCTGACTCAGCTACCTACCTTTGCTTCATGTCTTCTCACAGCTGAGGTTTGAGGGTTGCTGTAATAGAAGGAAGTGTCACCCAAAATTCAATGTGGGACAGAAAATGAAGAC